>JAMKCH010087365.1:9762-63249 GCA_023653785.1 Ophioderma brevispina | reverse complement strand
CCGGGATTGTACAGAGTTTTAAAGCAGTCCCCGTCCCCATTGGCCGAGAATATACGGGGATTGTCACACCGAAGCCCGGCTAGTAGGGGCGGGGACATAGCGGGGGATGTACAAAAAATGTAAGCCCGGCTAACCGGGATTTCGTACTACTTTAGCGGGGACAAAGGCGGGGGTGTCACGACAGCAAAATGTACATTCCCGGCTAAGTCCCCGCTAGTCCCGGGACCCCCAGGGCCGGGATTGAAATTGACAAGTGCATAAATTATAAACAATGAACATTATATAAAATGAACACAAAGTGCATGTTTTAATGTAATCTAGGAGCATTAGATTAATACCTAATTCATGAAATTCTTGAGCCTCATAATTTCAGATTAATTTCAAGATACATTCAGGGATTTTTAAGAGAACATTATTTTTAAGAACATTATTCAGTGTCAATTAAGTAATACCCGTAATTAATTTCCCAGAATGTTTTGCCAAACCTGAAACTTTTATTAGCAAAATGTTAGTAAATTTTGCCATTGATAGGAGTCAAACTTAATCAGGGTAATAAGCCATATGTAACAAGTGTAGGGAAGGCATAATTTTATTTGAGATGCACTTTCCAATTGTTTAGACATGGGAAAACTGTAAAAAAAAGCAAGCACCTTTAAAGGGACATAATGGCATGAAAAAAAATTGACATAATGAAAAGGACCCTTACTGAAATCACTTCCATGAGTTTGAAATGAATTTGGATGTTTACATTCTGTAAAAACAGTAAAAACAGGAAGAGTCCCGGGGGGGGGGGGGGGGGGGGGGGGGGGGGGGGGGGGAGGAGGTTGGAGTTTGTGGCAATTTCTGGAACAGAAAAGCAAGGTGTTCACATCCATGACAGAATTTACAGTGTATCTAGCATGTTTTGCGACACAATTCAAAAGCATTCAGACCGGGATTCAGGCATTGTACTGTAGTAAGATATTGATCTGGCAAGTGAAAGATGGATAAGCTGGGATTAGCACATATACATTAGCAATGGTCTGTAAGCTGATGACAACATGCTTTTCAAGTTTGGTAAATGCTGGCAGTAATGTCAGCATCCTTGTTCCAGAAATTGCCACAAACTGCCACCTCCCCCCCCCCAGAACTCTTCCTATTTTTACTGTTTTTACAGAATGTAAACATCCAATTGTTTTCAAACTCGTGGAAGTGATTTCAGTAAGGGTCCTTTTCATTATATCAAATTTTTTTCATGCCATTATGTCCCTTTAAAGGACAGTGTTGCAACATGGCCCACAGCCGGCCCATTGCATATAATATGCACCAGGTATAACAGTATCTACAGACACACTGTGTAAAACAGGATTTCTCCAATGATGCATGGACAACTTCCATAAATAATGACACTGTGTTCAGTGTATGGTGGGACCTGACTGCTGCATACTATTATCGGTGATGTTCCACCTAATATTAAAGCAACGATCCAGTACTTGTATGCGAAGTGCCCTCAATTTTCCAAAATCTTGAGATATAGACCAGTTAACAGTATACAAATACTACATGGTTAGAGGGAAATACGGCACACTAATTTCCCGAGGTACTGGCTATGGGCCTATCACCCCGAACCCGAAGGGTGAGGGGTGATAGGCCCGTAGCCAGTACCAAGGGAAAATAGTGTGCCCTATTTCCCGATATAAACCATTTAGTATTTGTTTTATTACACTTCACTGTGACTCTGGGACGAGGTTGTAGGGAAACAATCTATTTCCCTAGGGAAATAGCTCGCGTAATAGGAATCAGCCAATGAAATAGCATGATTATGTTCATGAATATTCATGAGGTGTAATAACAATGTTTGTAAACATGTTAGGGCCTGGTATCTTGAAATAGGTCGGCCTGACTGTTACACACTGGACAATTGTATCTGTTAGAGTTTTAATACTATGGGCCATAACGATTCGCAGGAATGGATTCGCAGGCAACAAAAGAAGTGACATAGGATGTTAACTTGTCTATACCCATTGTCATGTAGGCCAACATATCAATTTTCCCGAGTAAAACCTCTGTGTTAAAAACTTTAATTGAAGTGACACATAAAAAATCATACTACAACAAATAAGCCTAATCAGCATTATCACTTCCGGTTGACTGCACATGTGCAGGTCAGATTTGCGGATGAAGTCAGGATTCCTCAACTCGACGAGGCAGGACGAGGTTGCTGTAGTTCTCCAATGCATTGAACTTAGCCGCTGCATGGGTAATTTTTCTTGTCTTTAACCA
Organism: Ophioderma brevispina; assembly: GCA_023653785.1. Lineage (NCBI taxonomy): Eukaryota > Metazoa > Echinodermata > Ophiuroidea > Amphilepidida > Ophiodermatidae > Ophioderma > Ophioderma brevispina. Next base: position 60,987 of record JAMKCH010087365.1, on the reverse strand, counting down.
CTTTAATCATTCTAATTGAAGTAAAATATTTTTTGCCACTATATACAAATGTGACAAAGGTATAAAGACCAAACAGCACACAAAACTTAATAGCATGGTATTTTTGTGGTAACGGCAGGGTTCATCATATTGGAAAACTACAGCAACCTCGTCATGTTTTCAAGATTTTAGGACACCTGTGATTGGCGTGATATTACCCACAATGCACCATCAATTCTTTAATGCCAATTTTGCTTATTATTAAGTGCCTTATGATAGTTTTATGATAGCACAGTGTGTAGTGCCATCGCTTTTGAAATCAAAGGTCACATCTCATTTCAGTGTGTACACAGTATAGTTATTTTTCTAATAGGATTCACTAAGTACCATCCCACTGCATAATTTGCATTAAAAAGTCAAAACCCAACCTAGGCCTATAAAATATATCTAAAAGAACTTTGACATTTATTTGCAGCTTGCAATTAAATATTTTTATTATTGTATTTCTGTCAGGTGTTATCAAAATTCTGCTTGCCACCAATACTGCTGACATTTTCAGACTAGAAACATGAGATGATACCTGAGTAATTAATGTTAGCCTTGATCAATGGTTCTTTGTTGCAGGATATGTGATTAAACGAGATGTGATGTTTTCAGAACTAACGAACATGGGTCTCACTCATCAAACTTCAAATATGTTAGAACCATACATTTTCCATTTTGTCAATGTTCAAATTCCATTTTGTAAAATGCTGCATTTTTGTTTTGTTGCGTCGTCCAATATATAGGTCATCTCCTTCTAAATATTATAATTATGGCCGCTTGAGACTCTAAAATAAAGATTGAAATACATTAGCGCTCGTTTCTCTGGTATCCATGTAAACACAGTCCTCTGGTCCAGTGGTAAATCTCATGTCTAGATAGCGAGAGGAACAGGTTCGAGACCATGTATTTTTCATCTTTATTTAATTCAATGCTCGCCAGTTTCTCCGAGTTTCTATATAATATTAGTCATCCAATATAATCGGAAAGACCTTATGACAGGATGATTCGTATGTGTGTCCGTGTGTCAAACTTCTGGTGTATACTTTTGGTAAAATGTTGTCAAGCTTTTTAGTTCAGTGGTGGGTCAAGTTTGTACTTGATACACTTATACATTGAGACAAGTGGTCTTATGTGATTTAACAGATGAGGTCAAAGGTCATTCAGGGGTCACCACTTAATTGGAAGACCTATTTGGGACTGCTGTCCCTATTTTTTTAGTTTTGGGATGGTTTTTGTTTTCTAATTGAAAACTATGTTCACTAGCATCAAAGCAAGTATTTTGTTGTTTATTTAAACATAAAATCCAACAACATGTGCTATGAAAAACCAAAGTTTTTGCTCTAAATTTGACTTAAATTTGTTGGAAAACCAAAAAGATTGTTTTCTGGTGGAATTAAAAACAAATTCTGGCTCAAAAATATGTACTGTAAGATAATTTCATTTCACAGCAATTTCTTTTCTTGATGCTTTGTAAAAGGCATCAACTCATGAAAAATAATTGCTGCAAATTAATTTCTTCAGACTGATTAGATGCACAAGAATTTTGTGCCACAAACAAATAAGTAGTTATTGACAATTTATTTATTTGAGAATTGCACAAGATGAACTTTTAAATTCACTTTATTGATTACAAATCCAATTTTTATCATGAGATACAATTTTTGAATACCAATAAGTCGGTAGCAAACATTGTTAAAAATCAAATTAACTCAAGTAAACTTAAAGTGATGCTAAAACAATTCCAACTTAATATTCAAAGTGAGTAGGGACAAGGTCTTATTGTTAAAAAAATCTTTAATTTTAATTGGAAAATAATATTTATTAATCTCAAAGCACTTTCACTACCATATGTTTTAAACAATCATCTTGATTTAGTCAGTGCAACTGCTATTTCTGTTTTTCTACAAATACATAATGGGCCTATTTCCGTAGTACTGTAATTGTGTCTTCAAGCTTGAGCCTATTGATCTATGTTCAAAAGCTAGGATGTAGTCTATATTATTATTCACTGCAGAGTTATCTAGGATTTATTTTTTATGGGTATCAAATTTTCACTCCCTGGATCAACCACCTGCTGCATGTAATTAAGCACAAAATATTAGATATTTCTGACAATTTAAAAATGCTGACAAACTTATGTGCATCAAATATTTCGTATGCGTGTGTTTTTTTTTGTAAATGAACGCAAGGCCAATAAATTAGTTCTGTTTGAAATAATAATTCAGTGCTCTGTAGTTATTGCCACCATCTGCCCAAGGGGTCACATGAGATAAATTGTTATTCTATGATTTAGATAGGATTATTAAAGTAACCTTGGCAGATACCTTCAATATGAGTGATCTAACTGCTGTGAATTCTAATGATTGCTGGTAATCAATAGTTCTGTTTAAGGTTTCACAACATATTTGTGTGCATTCTGACTTTGTTTTGCACAATTTTGAGCCAAATCAGACTCAAACTGTAACATATATTATGGATGGTTGTATGTGATCTGACAGAAATGTCACCATCATGGAAGACAAAAATGTATTCAATGTCCTTTGGGGTGTGAATTAATTATACTAAACTTGAATTACATACACAATTATGAATTAATATGTTACCCATTTTAGGCAAAAAAAGTTTGTTTCCAGTAGGCTGTAGTAGGCTGTGCACATTTTAATTTTGGAGCTATTTTAACTGTATTTCATTTTTTCTTATTTGATTTACTGAGAAAATTTTAATTTTTAAGACAAAAACACCTCTCAGATAGAAAATTTCATTCTAAAAAATGCAAGTGATCCCAAATCAATATTTTTGTTTTATTAACTAATAATTTGGCTGTCAAATGTGGTTTGCAATTTTTTTTGACTTACCATTTGGCTCGATTGGAGCCATTTCTGGGGGAAATTCCTTTTCAAAAATTTAAAAAAAAATGCATTTTGAATTTAGGGTTTTAGACTACCTACTGGAAAAAAACTATTTTTTTAAAACAATAAAAGATGTAATATCGCATACTTTCTTGATGTAGCAATTCCTTGTATGATTTATACTCCTTTCCAGAAAAGCATGTTACATTTTGGGAGCTTTTGCACCAGAGAATGTGTTAATCCAATCCCAAAATGCACTGTTATTAGAAAGTTGCACCTTTCATGAGATCATGTGACCTCATACAGAAGCTTTACCCAAAACACGAAAACCAAGACCTTTATGCTCGTTTTAGCTTAGAAAATGTTAGTAGTTGCAGAATTTTATCATAATTTTGAAAGGTCTTTTATCCTCAACTGCTGATATCAGGGTTGTCACAAGAGACATTTGAGTGCCGTTCTTCTTCTGAGTAGAAATCTGATGATAAAATTAGACATTTTTAATAAAAAATACTACATTTTAAGGGTTCTAGACACTTTAAAATGGGGAATTAGAAGATCCTTAATATTCTTAGTCATATTTTGTGCTGGTCAGAAAGGCTTCTAGTAGGCCCGCGTGTCAGAAGTGCTGATTGAGGCCACATTGTTGATCATCGTAGCGACAACCCTGGTTGATATGTGCAATGGCGGAAATATTCAGGAATTTCTTTTGTGGGGGGGGGAGATAATGCTATATTCATTCATGAACATGAATAGAGTACCCCAACAAAAGAAATCCTGAATATTTATGCCACTTGATATGTGTATTGTGTAGTGGTATTGCAATGATTTTCAGGTTGGTATAAACCACCCTAATATATTTTACTGAACCATGGTAAGCTGATTTTATATACTGTGATCCCTTAACCCATGATGTCTGTCAATAAAAGTCCTATGGTATTGAATTACTGCAGATTCTAAAGTAATGTGGAGAATTAATAATAATGTTATCCTAAACTAGCTAAATCCTATTTCTTACTCTAGTTTGACTTTTTGTTAGTCCTAAGAAGGACCGGACCACAAATTAAATTTAACTACTTTGTCATTTTCTGTTTGAGAAAAAGAATATTTTGTGGGCATTTTGTCATGTCTTCTTTACTTGAACAATCGCATGCTAATGCTTGTATGAAGACACAGTGCTTTCATTTTCATTATTTTCAAACCTTTTTGGTATCGTTGGATATATAGCCTATAGCAATATAATAAAAAATAAAAAAGAGCAATTTTATCCCAACCATGTCTACATCTTTAGACTTGTGCCAAATCTGTGAATTTTGCAATTGTTAATGTAACAAAGATTAAAATTATGTTTTTGGCCTCTTTTTTTAAACTAAAAATTTACTGTAATTTTTAAGTGAAAAGGATTTTTACTTGCTGCCATAGAAAATTTGCTCTGCTTTTCATATTTATTTAATATGGGTAAATATGGTCCACACCTTCACTGAAAACATTAAATTTTTGGTATTAAAATGTTAGAAATCATACCAGAATCCAGAAAGAGAATTTCATATGTGCAGATGAATTACTTATATAAAGCATGAATCATATCATTAAAGCAAATCGTCTAGGAGGGATCATGTTATGTTTTGGCACATATCACTTGACATAATCAACACTGTCAGACGACAGAATTGGTTGTAGCCATTGATGGCCCTAGTGTCTCATCAATAATGACTTGAGTTTTTTCTTGATACACAGGCTCCATACTCAACTCACCCCCCTAGGCCAGCCAAGAATCGTATTTGTCGAGCGGGGCAAGAAGGGATTCGGCTTCGTGCTCAGAGGCGCTAAAAGTAAGTTTTTTTTCAAGAATGTAGCTGTACGTTTACAAAAAAAACACACAGTCTCCAGTTTTTATGTATGCGGAGGACATGTGTTAATGAGTCTGGAATTAAAGTGATACAGGCCCCTAAGGCTTTCTCATGTGTGTGAGAGAGATTTTGATTTAATTTGATGGAATTGTGTTAAATTATTTGATGCTGTATATGTATAATTTGCATCACATTTTTTATGTGGGAGAAATTTGAAATTGCAAAAATTGAGCCAGTAAGATATTTCAACTGATTTTATAGTACTGACACTATTTGGTCATAAAATATTTTGGCTCATACAACATGCCTGTATAAGCCTATGGGATCATGCTGCATATGTCTGTTTGTCCATCCATTCATCCGTCCATCCACACTTAGTAAATGTTCTTCTCGTACGGTCTTTGATGGTTTTCATGTCACTCAGTTGAGATGCTCAGTGGCGTTTAGGAAATCGAGGTCAAAAATCATCTAGGGTCATATGAGGTCATTTGTGTGAAAGTGCTTAAAATACTGCACAGAAATGGTGTGATATTTACCAAAATTGCTCAGAATGGTCCATGAGGGGTGGGTAATCAGGAATAAGAAGTCAGAGGTCAACTAGGGGTCATTTGAAGTTTTCGATAACCCTTAAAATGCTACTTTTTTGCAGAGAAAATTGTGCTTTTTTACTGAATTAGCTCAGAGTGATCCTTGAGAGGTGGGTCATAGGCATGTTCAGGGATAAGGGGTCAGAGGTCATTTGTGGTTATTGTGTAAAATGCTTAAAATGCTGCTTCTTGACCAACAGTGGTGGGGTATTAACTGTATTTGCTCAGAATGATCCTTGAGAGGTGGATCATATTGGTTGTTTAGGGATAAAAGGTCAAAGGTCATGTAGAGACTTTTGAGGTCATAATTGAAAGACATGTAAAATGTTTCTTCTTGCACAGAAAGAGTGGTATTTATGAAAATTGCTCAGAATGATCCTTGAATGATTAAATGGTTCAGGGCAAAAGGTCAAAGGTCATCTTGGGTCATCCATAATGTTTGTGGTACCTTTTGTTGTCTAGTTCATTGTGTGTGTCACAAGAATAATACAATTTTAAAACCATTTTGTGTAGCATATTGGCAAAATGGTATACAAGGTTTCAATGTGTAATCAAAAATTTATTTCATGGTCTTATCCCTTTGCTTTGACCCCACCACGTAATAATATCAAACATGAGAATTTGTTGTCATTAGAAAATTGGTATTTTTGTAATCATTTCTCCAAAATAATTTGCTAAATTGTGTTCCATCATATTATATAAAAGCAAAAATATGGTTCTGGTTACCTCTCATTATTATTTGTTAAGTAGTTTCTGGGTTGTAGATGCATATAATTACTACCCTCATTAAAATGATAAATATTAGATTCAGATGAAATTTTGCAATCAAGCTATGTAGGTGAATGGCCCTTTATATATGTGACCAGCTCCCATAAAACCAGGACCACTGAATCACTGGATTCAGTTATATGAGCATTAGGCCTGTAAGTGACAGTAGTTGCAAAATGATAAATTTAACATTTTTGTCGCACTATGTTTCAAATTTGCAATAATTTGCTCTTGCAATTTAGAAAAAAACTTTAATTTTTTGTGTAATGTAATGGTCTGTTTCCATTGAATGCCGAGTTGAGAAACAAAAAGGCCATCAAGTAAGGAATTTTCATGTCTAAAAAAATAAATATGATAGACAAATAAATTTGGTATCATTTTAAAACTTAAATATTATGGATTATAATCACATTAAAGTTTCATTTTTAAAAAAAAAATTGTTACATAATTTCCTTATTTTGTTGGACTGGGTCATGTATAAAATAGAGAAAATGATATATGGTAACCAGAGAGTGCACATTTAAAGAAAATGTTAAAATTGACTTCAAAATTATTTCATGTGAAATTTGCTTCTTTTTCACTCACTTGCGTGTTGTATTTTCCCAGGGCCGTTATTGCGACATTTATGTTTTCACTAGTCTTCAGTCTGCATTTATAATGAATAGCCTCAAAAAATGAAAGAAAATATACCGACACATTTGAAATTTCTGAGGCTTGTTCATATTTACCGCACCGAGTAATTGGTCTGGTGAACATGTATGCAGGGAAGATTTTTTTTTCCATTAAAAAAATTTAAAGCAACATTAGGGCCGGTAATGTTGCAATAATATTGCCAATTTCTATACGATAAATGTAGCATGCTGCAAGTTATTTTTAGCTCCCGATTTCTTGGTGCTCTCGGTACTGACTTGGAAATTAACAATGCGTGATCTATTCGGGAGAGTCAAATACGAAATAAGCTCACAGCAATTTCAAATTTAATGATGAACTCCAATAGCCCTCTATTCAATTTTAATTTGACTTAGATCCCACACAGTTTAAATCAAATATGTGGTCATAAAGTCACAATTCAGTATGGATTTTTTCTTATTGATTGTGTTCTGGTGGCTTCAAAGTGATATTTATTAAGGGTTTTTTTTAGCTGATGTGCATAGAACTGAAGTTTAATCTCTTTAGCCTTCTTAGATTTTTATTTTTCTTATAAAAATGCACTTGTGTTTTTAAACATAATTCTAAGCATTCTGGTATTTATAAGCAACACGTAGAGCAAACATTAAAATGTGGGTAATATTTTTGGCTGGTTAAAATGGCAAATTCCAAATTGTACTGTAAATATCACCAAAATTAACAACATTAAAAGAATAAATCATTAATCTACATTACAGAATAATGTAGCACTAATGTTTTGAAATAACCCCCCCCCCCAAAAAAAAAAACATAAGATGAAACAATATTTCAATAGCAATGGCTAATTAAAGCCTTTATTTAGTTAAATTTTGGTACCTGGTCAATTTTGTGAAAAAAAGTGCAAACCTTTATTTTTTTCATGTTTTCTAATAATAACTGTTGTAAAATTTGGAAGGAGTTCCTTATGTACCTCCTTTAAATTCTATAGGAAACTTTTTGTGGGCTGCCAACATAGCTGGCAGGACCATTTTGCATTCTGTTGTGCATGTGTGTTTATGTGTGTGCCATTAAAATGTTAAAGTTTTTTATATGCAGCGGCCCTCAGCTTATGTTTTATATAGTGAGAGCAAAAGCCAAGAACCATGAAATTCTAGTTTATTTATGGCCTAACACTAACAAAAACTAATATGCAATAGGTAGTCATGCAATGGGGCAAAAGATTCATATCGCAGGACTAAAATATGTGTACCCGTCATTGAATTCTAAAAATATGTGAATTTTAAAGGTGGCCTAATTGCATTTGCTATCTACTGAAGATTAACTCTAGTTTGGCTCTAGGGTACCAAAAATATAGACCCTATGCAATAGACAACCACTCTACAGGGCAAGGAGAATTTTTTTAAACAACATTGAGGAATGGCAACCTATTGCCAATATATGCAAATTCTAAGACAAAAGTGCGTAACACAATTGATAGGTGTCCTAATTAAATTTGCTGTATGACTGAAGATAAAATCTAGTTGGGCAAAAGGGTACCAATGATATTAGACCAGAGGCAATAAACATCCATGCTATGGAGCAAAGAGATTCAGGACTACAACTACAGACTTGGCACATAGGCAGTCATGATTCGGACAAGAGATTAACATTGTAGGATTATGACACATTCCACTACATAAAATTCTAGAAATATGTAAATTGTACAAGTAACTTAATTACATTTTTCTACGGAAGATGAGCTCTAGTTTGGCAAAAGGGTAAATACAGCTACTGTCAGATTCAACAACTTTTTTTGGAACACGTCCCACTTTCGGGAGAGGAGGCATTGGTCCACAGAATCAATAATATCCCAAGAGGCAGACTGAATATGTTTTACATTGACTGTCTGGACCTATATCATGCATGCAGATGCCTACAATTTATGCAAGTATTTGAAAGTTGTGTCTTTTTATTGTTTATATTTTTATTGATTTTATTGTAAAAATGGTTGTATTCAACATTTTACTGCCATTTGATACAGGCCTGCATTAATTTGTGACCCTTGCCATTGACTAACCAGAGAATTGAGATTTCCAGGAAGAAGCGCCCCCAAATTTTTCTCGAACCCCGTTTTGTTACATATTTGGATGCTTACCAATGTCTTAGATCACCCTGAAATGAATAAGCCGAGTACACCGTCTTTATTTAATAAGATGATGATTTAGTAGTTTCTGTCGTTGCACGACAGAAAGTCAAAAGAATGTTTGTCTATGGGGAATGAGTACGATAGTAGGCAAGTTCAAAACAAGGTTTGCGGTTTTACTTTTGCACCTGTTTTAGAGAATAAAAGTATGATTTTTGGGAACGGTTACTCTCTTTACGGACGAATTTAACCAAGGCGATACCATTATTTTAAGTGGAAGAACGGAGGCCGAGGCCGAGTTCCACGCAAAATAATGGTGTCGCCGGGTTCACATCGTCATAAAGAGAGTACCGGTTCCCAACATCATACCTTTATTCTCATTTTTAACAGCTTTATCATTCAAGGTTCATCTTAACCCAATTTCGCGATTCTTTACGGCTTAAAACAACAAGAAAGGGACTTCCACCACCCAGTGAAAACAGTCGAACAACCCATGACCGCCATGATCATACGCAACGAGATCCAACATTGGCAGGCGCGCGCGAAGTAGCAAAACGCGGTCTGACGCGAGCGCTCCACCTAAAAATAACTTCAATACGTAGCGCGTACTACTTGGGTCAATTAAACGAATTGAACCCGGGCTCAGCCAATGAAATTGCTTACATTTTCACAGCTGTTTAAGAATGTCCAATAAACCTTCGAACGTTCCGCTAGGTGGTATACAATCGATCCAGTGAAATTTGAGAGAAATTCGTATCCTAAAAAAATCTCATCATGTCACTTAATCTTTTATATGCGAGGCCTAAATACCGTATAAGAAAATCATGGGGACAAAGCCGTTCTTTATCTGTTTTTGAAACATGTTCGATCGTAGTCATCCAGGGTTATAGCTTATTAGCTTAGTCCACGTACTTTCTGTAAAAAGTGCTGTACTAAATGCAAATCATCATGTCCTAAACAAGTATAGAGAGACATCCACATTTTTGACACTGAACCAGGATTAAATTAACAAGCGATTAATCTGCGATTAAATGTCAAATACGATTTTAACCAAGCACACCTCCTCAATTTAAACCTGCACCTCTTTAAAAGGGAAGCTAGTCTCACGTTCGCTTGGATTTACTATACTAAATGTAGATCTTATGACAAACCAATCCTTACGGAGTAAGAGCTTAACGTTACATGATTACAATACATCTGTCAGGTGTCTTATTACATTGCTATCTACTGAAGACAAAAGTGTCAGTTTGGCAAAAGATACCAATATAGACCTTGTGCAAAATACCTGAATATATTAGGTTACTATTGTAACACCAGGGATGGAAGGGTTTGGCACAGCATATCTCCTCGCCGTTCACAATGAGTCTCGGGTTGATCCCCATATCGTTCCGCAGGTTTTCTATGGTATTCCGGGTTTCATCCGGCGTCTAAAATCAAGCTCTGGCATAAATCTGTTCTGGTATTATGTTTCTCTGATGTGATGATCACCTTTCATGGCTGTAGCACAGACACCGTGAGCACGTACGTTTAAATGGGATATGTGGCGCGTTAAAAATACACAAATTATTATCAAATTAAAAGACTTGCGGACGCATCGCAAACCCATCTTACGTCAAATGCATAGTAAAGTAATAAGGGATTTATAACAATAAACTTAACGATGTGTCTGCTTACGATAGGGCTGACGATGGTGTTGAAATCTTGTGATATCCACCCCAGGATTCGCTTAAGCCAGACATCCAATAAGTTTCCATTTGAGTACGTTTACGCAATACCATTTTTTTGTTCGGAAGAGCACACTGAAATAAACAGGATCGCCTGGATTGTTAAGACACGCTGGTCCTGAAAATAATACCCCTGTTCTCTAAACAAGAGAACATAAAATACCGGTGTAAAATAAATGTGTTAAAGTGGTCGTTTTTACATTTGCTGATGTCTACCCTTAAGGCATATCCAACGTTCACATTTGATCATCAAATGCCAAAACATTGTTGTGTCCGGAATTTTATTGATATTCAAGTTATCCAAAACGCATGTTTGATAGAATAGCTACACTGGGCAATCACTATGAGTTACCAATATGTTCATCCACCAAAGAAACAGGTCGTGGGCCTTGTACTTGTACAGATATTGAGATCAATGACCTCATGTAATTGGGTATATATATATACACAAAACCAGGGAGTGATGAAAAGCTACTGAAACTGTGCCAGGGATTGGGTTTTTACAGCGCATACTGAATGAAGATTAGGATTGAGACTGTGACATTGACATTTTTCCCAGATGAGATAGAGGTTATACTTTGAGCTTGGAATATGCACTACAAGAAAAATTTACGATACCAGCAAAATATCTTACATCCAATTTGGCAATCATAAATAGATTTGCATCAATAAAAATATTTAGGATTGAAAACATACGGCCATTCTATCTTTTTGTGGACATTACATCATGGCTCCATTTTTGGGAGTGTTTAAAGCACTATGATTTTCTATAAAGTGTAAACAAAACAATATATGCCCAACAATTGTGGCAGCGTTTTGGACTGTTGTATTGGAAACACGTGAAAACAGTTTTAATGGTTAAATAATTAGATCAGTTTCCTTGCATTTGCAGGAGGGCCGCATTGTCACTAATTCTATAATTGAACCAATAAAAAGTTATTTGCATTAGTAGTAACATTTGTACATGATCAAAAATTTAAAAGAGGTATACGATCGTACCTTATCTTTTAGTAGGATGAATATCAAATGTGCAGGCCTCACAACTCGATAGGGAATAGCATAGACACAATGTAAATATGGCAGACATAATGCATTAATAATACATTCAGAAATGTACGCAGGAAAGGAAATTTATATGGCAGTAAAAACCTCCCAAAATATCTGCCTGTTTCTCTCTAATCAAACCTGTTGGAGTGGACAGGACATCATGATACTGTTTGCTCGAGTGCGTAATAATTAAACCCCCGATTGTTGTGGTTTATGCAGGTCCTCATGGCCCCTCGGCAACGTTTATACCGACGGAAGATTTCCCCGCTCTGCAGTATCTGGAGAACGTCGACAAAGGCAGCCCTGCAGACAAAGCGGGACTTAAGAAAGGCGACTTCATTCTTGAGGTAAACACATCATGGGGCTGTCAGTTCGGCTTCTCAAGGCTATAAAAATGAAAAATATGTTTTGCGAGTTATAATTTGCGAGTCGATTTAATATCTGTCTCTTTGAGATATGTTTGTGTCTTGTGAAGTACCTAGTCATGATTTCAGTTTATTTTTGCATGCCTTTGTTCTCCTTTTAAATAAAAAAAATTGAGTTATTTTTTTTTCAATTTGAGGAACTTATTAATTTCAATTTTGGCAAAAGGTGTTGGACTCGTGAAACATACTTTTCTTTTTATATGGCCTAAACAAGATTGTCTCTGTGTGCTAATATGTTATATGTTCAGAAGAACACAGTGCACAGGTTTTTTATTTAGAAATCCTCTCATATTTCTGATACTTTGATTTTTGTAACATTGAGTAGCACTGAATAGCTTCATCTGAAGGATTGTAATCATGGTATCTTGGGAAAATTATGTTAGACCAATTCAGAAATGTTTGCTAACCTTTAGCTTTTGCCATCTTGGATGATGACTTGATCACCAGGGATCCAATCCACTGCTTCTCCTGCAGGAAAATGTTATACTCAAATCCTTTTGCACCCTAGGGATGAGAGTGTGATGTTTTTCACAGGAGTAGGAGTGGATAATTTGTGATCAAGTCATTATCCAAGATGGCAAAAGCTAAAGGTTAGTCAACATCTCTAGATTAGACAAACACAATTTCTAAATATAGTAGTGAGTAACTCGTTAAGTTAATTCCCATCCATGACTTTAATTGGGCCATTCTTCTGTCACATTTGTGACCTAAATCAGGTAAATTTTACTTCCAATCCAGTGCTGTTTTGTCTATGTAACCAATCTGTTATTACTTCTGATATTATAAAGAACCTCGAGTCCACACCTAACCAAAAATAATGTTTCCAGTTTCTCAACTATGGTTATTTTGTCAAATGGGGGGGGGGAATAAAGTTTGGTCATGTGTGTGACGTTCAGAACGTCACACACGTGGCCGAACTTTATTTACACCCCATGACAGAAAATTTAATGTAGCGAAAGTGCAAACATTATTTTTGGTTAGGTGTGGACTCAAGGTTCTTACTAATATCAAAAGTAATAACAGATTGGTTACGTTGACAAAACAGCATTGGGTTGAAAGTAAAAGTAGACCAGTTTTAGGTCACAAACTTGACCGAAGAATGGCCCTATATGAATATTTATACTTCCTCTGTATGGGACACAATAATACCAGCATTTAAATCTTTCAGGAAAAAAATAGTTTGAAGAAATCTTTAAACATATTTACATAATCTTCCCTCTGCTCCTTTGCAACACTCATAAAATTTTAAACAATCTGCTCACGGTGAAATGACAGAAGGGGGTGGATTTTTTCTGCCTTAACAACTCTCATAAGATTTTCAACATTATGTTAGGAACTGGATTAATATGCCAATGTGTACACGGTTGGAGGTTTTATCTAAACTGAAATTTCACTTCATCGCCTCATCGTTGAAACTTTATATTTGCACCAAAGGATATTTTCGCTTGCACTTATTTCCATGCACTTTGCTTGAAAAGATTCTGTAGTTCATATCTTAAAACATTACAGTATTTAATTAAAATGTTCGAGCTAAGACGGCTGGGTGGAAGAAGAGAGAATTTGGCAATCCACAAAAGAACGTTGGAATCTTAAGATCGTGAAAATTAACCCCTCAAAGCTGGCATGTTGTATTAAGTATTTCTGCCAGGATAAATATGGATGTGCGGACTGTTTATTCTGGGATGATTAAGAACCAGACAGTTCTATCCAACTTCTTCATTTTTTTAATCAAGCGCAACCTTATTAGTAGCCTCCCCAACTCCCTAAACATGGAGGAATTTAACATTTTGGTTAAGTGCAATTGCAAATAATGTAAGCTTGGCCCCAGAACAAGTCTCGACACATTTTCCTCTCAAAAGGCACTCAGCATATGAAATTGGAAAGGTTCCACGCTTAACAGAATTATATTATCTGGTCAGGCTTGTAGAAAAACATTGTGATTTACATGTTCAATTGTGTTTGGTGTAGTCGGAGTATGTGTGAAAAGGGTCGCATAGAACAATGTTGCAATCAAGTTAAAGGTATAAACAACAGTGGCAGGACAGAGCTAGCCTTGGAAAAGTGCTGCAGTCAAGAAAAAGCAAAGATGACTAATTTAAATATTGTCATATTTTGTGCACTTAACGACAGAATCCAACATTTTTTCTAAACATTTGGCAATTGTACGCTTTCCAGTGATGGGTTTTCAGGCAATTTCCTGAGTTAAGGAAATGAGCACTTTTTCAGGAATGACACAATTATTATACTAAAATGGGGTTAAATCGATCGTTTTTTAGTGTTTGGATTGATTCAGCACTTACTTACGCACTGCCTTTTCATGACCAAATTATGAAATTATGCACCTGAAACTTGCAGATGCATTCAGTTGAGACTAATATACATACAAAACTGAAATTAACATATTTATCTATTTTTCTGGTAAGGCAAATTAAAATTTGTTGCTAAAAAATCTCAGCTTGTTAGAGTCAGCTTGGAAGTCATTGACTTCAATTTCCCCCAAAACTTGGGGCAAGGTACTATATGAACCGTTATGTTGTATTTGTTCAAGACGGTTTTAATTGTTTTAAAATGATTTACGTTTTTGGAATTATTTACTAAGTTTTGATAGCAACAGGAAATTCCTTAGCCCTCTGAGAACTACCACCTATGATACAAGGTATCTGATTGGCTCATTACAGGACAAAACATGAGATGGTTCTCTGAGTAGCCAATCAAAATAGTGCTTTTATATCTTTATATACATGCACAAGATGGCGCTGTTTAAAAATGTCAAGTATACCTCCTTTCAAGGATCTCACTCCACTTCTATATTATATTTTGCAAGTATATGTAAACTTGGGAAAAAAGGAGCACAATTTAGTGTAACTAGCTTTAACTTGCTACAAACTTTGTATAGGCCATGGGTCCAGATTTAAAATCAGTAGAAAGTACATTCCAGTAATAGAGTTTTTTACTTACTTTGGTCATTAGTTTATCAAGCTGGAGTAGGTTATTTAACGTCATATTTTTAGATCCGGTATTTGATGGGATTTTCTTCTGTCTTACGTTCAGGACATATTTTAGCGGGTTCGTCATCGGGGTTCACTTTGGTGACAGATGTGCCCAAGAGATCGGCGGCATCAAGCAGTTGTAACGCGATGCCGTACATGTAAATTTCATCAGTCATTGGGGCTACTCAAGCGGAAAGTGATCTGCTCCAAGTGTCGTGGACAAAATTTTTGGCCAGTTCATGTTACGGGTTTAACACTTCCCATGTGAAAATATACTGGAGCTGGAAATAATCAATTTCTTTTTGCCAAAAATACAAAAAAGGTTCCATATTGTACTTTTTCAAGAACAGATTTTGATTCGGCATAAAGGTGCAATTCAGACGAGTCCCAGAGGGTGTACTGGTCCATCCCACATTGCACCAGTTTTGGGAAATGTCACCTCAATAAGGTCATGTGATCCCACAAAAATCCTATTCATAACACATAAAAATCCTGACTTTTACACTCATTTTAGCCCACAAAGTGCTAGTACTTAGGGATTTGTTTGCGTGATCATGAAATATCTTGTAGTTCTTAAAATTTTTGAGCACTTTTTTATCCCCAAGTACTGACATATATTTAGTACAGTGCAGTATGGGCACATTGCAATGCATTATGGGATTGGTTCAAAACGCCCTTTGGACGAGTCCAAAATACCTGATCTCAGCTTAGGTTTTACAGATTTGTTTCCTTACAAATCAATCTTAATTAAACCAGCAATACTTCTTCAAACTCTCCGAGGACAGTGCAACATGGTGAAATATTCATAGGTTTCAATACACATGATAATTGTTTTTGAGATGTTCCTCTATAATCACTTGAGGCAGTTTCAAGAGCTACCTTGGTACACGTAACAATGATCATAGACTTACCTTACAGTTTATGTATTCCTCAGTGTACACTAAGAACCTTCCATTTTGCAGACAGGGTTCTGCAGAACCGACGGGCACCGGAGGGGATGTTTGAGAACACGATTTCCTTCAGTGACTTTTGACTATGCATATTTGTGCTGAGTAAAAATAATTTTTTAGGTTTACACAGAAGCCATATTGGTCCAGAAGTTTTTACCATTGTTCTCTGGTCAGATAATCTGGAAAACTTTGAAATTTGAGAAAGAGATTTTAAGATCTGGAAACCCCTGGAAGGAAAAGAGCTGACAAACCTGGGGATCTGGAATCTAATGTGTCCATGCTGGAATGAATTGAGAGTCTGAAATTTATCTTGATTGTTATACTTTGATAGAATGTCATAGTCAATGTTAAGGCTAATATAATATGTCAGCTAAAAATTCTGTGGATTTTACCTAAAAATCCTGGGAAGAAAACCTAGAAAATACCCAGAAATAACAGAGTAAGAGTTCTTTTACATGTTGCAGTATTCTGCAGGGGTTGACCTCCATTTTCACAAAACTTATAACCAGCAAATCCATGTAAAATGATGTGTGCATTTATGAGAACTGACTCAGGAAAGATTAAATTTCAATTTTGGTCTGCGAAATTCAGTTTGAGTTAACTCTACAGATTAGGAAATCTAATCTTGTAAACCCTTATTTGAACTTTAAAAGACTTGGGAAATATATAATGTGATATTTGACTTGTCAAATGTTGCTGTGATTTATTTAGTTGATTTTTTAAATTTTAGTGTAATATTTTTTAAATGAGCCAAATTGTGGTAGGAGGACTTTCTTTGAAGTGATAGAAAATCGGAAGAGATCAGCATCTGGTATAAATTCTTTAGCGACAACCTTTCTATACCCAGATAAACGGAGAGGATGTGACGACGTCACCGCATCAATATGTGGTCAGCCTGGTCAAGACATCACCGGACACCATCGTGATGAAGGTCGTCACCCTTCCAGAGAGCAAAGCTCTCGCAATACTCAACAGCAATAAAAATGCGACACTCAAAAAGAACAAAGGAGGCAAAGGTAGGATTGCTATCATATCCGTGTTGGCTTTGTAATGAAATGATTGCATGTGCATGACCATTTTTATTTCTTTTGGTCGTTTGACGCTATTTTCACTGCACATCAATTCACCCTATTTATTTTTCATTTTGATGCATGAATTAACATGAGCATGTGTAATGCAATTCTATAAACTAACAAACTAAACATTTGATACTCTACCAAACAGTTTTGTTCACTGTACCAACAGAAAACGACTTTCATACTATAATTTTACCGTATTATGCTCATGTTCATTCAATATACAAGAAATATTATGCATCTCTGCTTATCTCTTCATTTATGCTTGACTTTTCTTGAATGTACATGATTCAAATCATGCTTGATTAAGAGAATGAATTTGAAAGCTAACCCATGGTGAAAAATGCTTGATTTGAAGAAAAGGATATTCCTAATTGCAGCAGAAAATTATTGCATACAGAGAGCATGAAATAACAAGAAACAAATTTGTTTTAGACCATTGTGCATCTTATGCATCTTTCACTTACAGTTATCAGCATTTTGAATTGCTGTGGAATGCGGAATGCACATTATTTTTCTTCTTTCCATCACAGTTTTAATTCATTTGCCAGAGCATGAAGTGTTTATGGTTGTTAACCATTGTTCTAAATCAAGACTTTGTAAAATGAAAATGGTTGATGAACGTCAATCCACAAGGTTAAATTTCTTCAAATTTATTAGTCTAATTAAAACAATGCACTGGAATGTTTAACAGTTCGAATAAAATGACATAATTGTGAGACAAACAATTCAGATGTTCTGATTTTCAATCAGTCACACCTCAAAATCTTGAATGCATGACCTCATGTCGTTAAGTATGTTCACGCTAGGAGTTGCTCGTACAAACACAACCCGAACTTTTGTTGCTATGGCAACCGGTTATCTCATCACCCACATCGTCACTGTACTGTTAAATGTGTGCCTTGCTATTTCTATCATGTTTTGCCCTTGCTGTCAATTTCACAGTCCCTCCACCTCCTCAGCGCTCCTTGTCATCCTCGCCAGCCCATAGCCTTCTGAGGAGAAGACGCAGCGAGGATGATCCACGTAAGTGTGCCAGCTCCTTGTTATTTAATCTGGGTTCTTGGTCATCTACTTTGCTTTACATTTATTTTATCCTGATTATGTTATTGCTTTACATTTATTTTATCCTTACTTTGTTATCCTAAGTTTGTAAGAATTTTTTGGAAAAGCATGACATGTGTTGTTTTGACATCCTTATTTTTTGCAAAGACCCCCAAACTTCAGTTGCTATGGCAACCAAAATATGCTGTTAGATGTAGACAATGATATTGATTGAAAGTAACTTCAGTATTTCTCTTAGCCCAAGGTGTAAAATTTCAAGCCTTGATATTTGCACACTGATCAATATGGATTTAGGGACTGGACAGTTACTAACAGTAGATTCAGAAAAGAGGGTGGTAGAGTAGAAATAGATTTTAACCCACAATGACAAAAGGCAAAAGTAATGGCTTTGGGAGTTTGTTACCTTACACGAACGGCGAAAGTTCGAAATTTGCTCACAAAGTAGATAAAAATCGGACTTTGTCGTTTTTTATTAGTGGATCATTTGCACTCCTAAGGTTTCAAGTTGCCTGTCAGTAAGTTGTGAATCTCATTGGCCTTTTCCCTAATACCACATTAGGTGCTGGAATTATCGATGTCCAGGCAAGCTACAGTGTGTCTCAACAAAATTAACAAAAATTGTAGATACAGAAAAAAGGTAGTAGAGTAAAAATAGATTTTAACCCACAATGATAAAAGACAAAAATGGCTGAATTTGACAGCTGAGATGTAACTTTTCTGGAAATTCCCAGAGATTTCCTGATTTATGGCCATAAATAAAAAAAAAAATCTAGAAATGTAAAAACTTTTTTTTGTTAATTTCTTAGATCAAAATGTTAATAAGTTTGGAATACCATTATTTTTAGAAAAGGGTGTATCCTTAAATCTTGTAAGAAAATGCATTCCCTGGAGCTTCACCGGATGCACTGCTAAAATTTGGCCTGGCCTTCGGTTCGGTTCACAGAGATGAAAATTCAAAATTTGCCCTCAAAGTAAGGTGATTCAAGATATATGAAAGGTCTATATTGATTGATTACAGATGAAGTTATATCATGTGATGATCCAATCAAAGAAACTGTAAGAAAGGTGATAATTTTAGGGAGTTAAAATATTTTTTGTGAGACACCCTGTATAAGCTGCACTCCTTAGGTGACAAGCACAAACTGTTGCTTACCTCAAACCAAAAGACAGGCTTACTGGAGCCAGGGAGTTGCTAACAAAACTAACCTAAAATTTGTGCACACCAAACAGTCCCCAGTCATCCTGTTTAAAATGCTAACATAATTTACTTCCTAATATGTTGGTTCTCTTTCAAATGCTATAATCAAATAATTTTAATCATTTTGGAATATTTTATCTCAAATTGTAACTTTAAGCTGTTGAAGGATTAAAAAAATATTTATCGTCGATTAGGGAATACTGTTGTCGCCTGCTGCTAAACTGCGCCATAGAATCGGTGAAATATTTTTTTGTAGTGTAGCGTTTCACCGCCATCACATTGTAGATCACATTCTGTTTTAGCATCTTCATGATCACTGTCTAAATTGCACATAAATGTGTGTCTGGTTTCTGTGTCTTAATTTGAAATACATGAGTTGGCGATACGAGGACTCGTTTCTCTTCACTGCCATTTTGCATGCATGATTTAAGAAGAGCACGAAACCTGAGGGGCTACCAAATTTAGAAGGTCCGTTTTAAGATGCGGAAATGGTGCTTTTCATAATCAAGTCTCGTTTGCACACTACTCTCCTTCAATAATATTAGAACAAGATATCGGACAGGGGTACGGTCATATGATTACTGAGCCTTATTTTCACGCTACCAATTTTCATGGTATAGAGACTATTTGTCCAATATCTTGAATTCAGAGGTGCCTCCAACCACAGCATAATTCAAGGAGGGGGAGGGGGTTCTTAAAAAAATGATATCATGCGACTCAGAGGTTGCACATACCCGTATACAGTAAAATAGGGAGAACCCTTTATGGATATTTAGGGATGTTATAAATTAACACTGCACTGAAAAACTACATTTAAATAGTTAAAATAATATTCAGACGTAGAGAACATGACTGCTTAAGTGTGTGACAAAACTTCTTCGTAGTTCAGGTTGATAAATTTGTGCATTATTGATAAATTCACTGTTTTCTTATGACTATTAAAAAAATCAGCTCAAAATTTCAGAGGATTTAGTGTATATATTGAGCTTAGCATAGCATCACATTATATCAAGCTATAAGAACAAATCCTGGTATTAAAAGCTTGTGCATCGGACCCGTACATGTGTTTCCAATACACTGCCTACTTGAAAGATCATCAAGTCGTATTTGGGACACTCGAAATCGGCCCGGGTTTTGGCCCGAGGCCACCGCAGGCATTTGCGTGATTCAACAGATCCCATCAGCCCACAGACATTTCAAAACAAAGAAGACAAATGTTTACTTTGGCAGACTATACCATATCAAAATATGATTTTTGTGATGTTACTCTGTGCATGTATGCAGACGAGCGAAAACCGCCGACTGAATTCGAAAGCCGATCGCCGGCTAGAAATAATAATTTGCAAGATGGCTGCGTGGGCTTATTAAATGAAACTGTTTATTTGTCTTGACGATTAGGAAATTGTAAATTGTGTATGTGCGTGGCAAAAATTAAGGCCTAGTCCACTTTTCTTGATATATTACTTAGTGTCAAATGATGGCCCTGTCAGTATTTACATTACGTGGTCGAATTATGCTGCATATGGTATTAATTCCCCAGCCATATGGGATATTAATGTGTACGGGTTACTTGTTCAACACTGTTATGCTTTTCCGTATGAATACAAATTTATTATTTATAAGAAGTTCTTGTCGCAAAATGGCATTTCGACATCAATATTTCAGCTTTGTTTTTGGTGCAACGTTTTGGCTAATATGTAACATGCAGAAGTTGGCAGGAAAGAGTGAACACAATGATTGATGGCGAAATGTGAAACTGTTAAAAAAAATTTAGGGTCATGAGGATTTTAAAAGTACGAGGTGCTAGAGTTACAACTGCCTTCAATAAAGTAATTCACCAAATGACAAATAAAAAAAAATTAAAATTTTGCAGATGTCAATAACAAAAATGGGTATCTTTATAATATGCACATAAGAAAACATCCTCATATTTAATTTCATTATCTTCTTAATTGATCATTATCCTCTTGACTTGACCATGTTTTTATCTTTTTTCATAATTTTGAATGTTGCTTTTAAAACATCTTTTCACAATTTTGAATGTTGCTTTTAAAACATCTTTTGACAATTCCGAATCTTGCTTTCAAAACATTCTCAGTTTTCTCGTATGTCTATTAAAGCACTAAATGGTTTGCTTACAGGCTGTAATTTGAAATGCACCAAAGACGGGTTTTTATGACTAACTATGCTGCGGGAATCTTATGTGAATATGATAACAACATATCATGTCACTAGAAAAATTTATGATACTGTAATAACAGGGGAAATGTGACTAACAGGGAGTTTGTTATGAACAGACACCACAAATATCATTGAAACAGTACTTGTAAGAAGCAATTCAGAAAGTTGGTTTTCAATACCTTACTTTAGAAATCCTGAGCAGCACATACTTTAAGAAAAAAGAAGCAATCGTAGTATGGAATAATTTTCTGGAAAATTGGTGAGCAGAGTCAAAATGTAAATGATTATTGAGATGAGATATCAATTAAGGTATACTATCAATGCTATTTATGGTCACTGTTTAAGAATATTAACATACTTCCAAAGGGAAAAAAAATGCTAATCGGATATATACCAGTAGTTTTTAAATATCTGTCCTTTTTCATTCAATGCAAGCCCATAGCCAGGATTTTATTTATTTATTTTTTTTTGGGGGGGTGGATATGATAAAAATGGTTAAATCACTTTTTGGGATACATTTTTTGGGGGGTGCAACCCTGGCTATGGGCCTGAATCACTGTGTGAAAAAAACATCAATTTGTACCCACAAATCACAAAATTTGTTTTCACCACACACTGGTCACTCTTGGGTGCAGGGTATTTTTTCTGATCAACACATATTACTCTGCATTTCGCCTCTTTCGTCTCTTGCACTTTTCAGTCCCCAAAACTCCAGTGCAGGACTACTCATCTGCCACCCTACCTCACCACGTAATGACTCGTAGCAGGAGTGAAATCAATCCTAGGGACCTGCAAGTTGCAAGTGAGTTCATATTTGAGTAAGATAAAACAAGGAGCTGGGAAGTACTGTCTAAGTGAAAGTTAATCTGAATTCACAAGCCTTGTGTCAGAATCATCGATAGGATCATGAGTTCTACATCATTTCTTTTCTGAAATCACACAATCATTTACTGATGCACTCATCAAGGTTTGATGTGACAAGCATTTCTACTTTCTATCATCTACATCTCATTTGTTAGGGAGTTCAAAGCACCTAAATAATACCCTCATTTTCAAGTAAGTGAAAGTGAGGCTACCATACCTTTTGAATCATAATCATGTTTCATACTAGTCTGTAACCCAGTCTATAAATGTTCACTCGTCCAAGTAAAGGTTTTTGTGTCCTCATCAGTTTATGTTGTAGAATGCATGGAGTCTAACCTGTAGAAGAACATTGAAACTTATTGCATCCAAAACATGCATTTTCAAATTCCTTTTGGAGCCTGAAATCCCCATTTGACATTCATTGCATAAATTCTTTTTGGAGCCTGAAATCCCCATGACATTCATTGCATAGTAGTATTTTTAAGTGAACTTGCATTTTGAAAGTAATTATTATAAGACCAACTAACATGTCTGTCAGTTTAATACCAACCCCAAACCATCACCTGAGTGAATTCTATCTTACCTAGAAGTGCATTTAATATTTTACGTCAAACTCTAAAAAGTATACATTATACTTGCATTGTGTTTGCTGATCTTGTTAATAAATAATTGATTTAATGCATACTTTACTAAACAGCCTTATAACCAAATGCTTTTCTCCCCTTTTCAGCTCAACTTCTAAAGGATTGTAAGAACAATTTCATTATTTCAACACTTTCTTTAAAAATGAAAACCATTGGTGAATCTGGAAGAATTGTATTTGTGCCATGACTGTATCAGATGGTTTTCTTTTATTGTCTTTTAATTATATATTCTAACTTTGAACTAATTGTGGTTTGCTTCAGGAGCATCTGCATTGGCAGAGGGAAGCCAGCCAAAGGTTGTCGCATCCATCAAGAAGCGCCCAACATCTCAGAAGATCAACCCGAATGCTCTGAAGGACATGTATCATCGCCAGGGGTCGGGAGGCAGCAGAACACCGGGAGCAATCCAGGAAGAGAGTTTCCTTGGCAGACCACCGATGCCAACACCCCCTGCACAGTATAGCAGTCAGACAATAGCACGGATGTCCACCCAGAAGGGGATTGAAGCAAGGGCAGAGAGACACGCCGCAATGCAACAGATGAGGGATGAGATTGCATCACCACCAACCGCCAGACATGAGATGGCTAGAAGAAACTCTGATGACGGTGATACTAGCCCAATGCCACAATCCCATGGATATTCCACCACATTAGCGAAGGAAAGAACTGTGTCAGACCCTTTGAATACTGTGGGTCTTCCGCCACCACCAGCATTTGCCCCTTCCCCGCCACCTGTACCCCCAAAGGATGCTTTGTCAATGTATGCATCAGTAGGAGACTACCCACCATCAGAAGCACCGCCCCCACCACCTCCGTCAAGTCCACCCCCATCTGGACCGCCACCCCCTCCGGATCCAAATGTATTTCCAGTGTACGCTGATGTCCATAAGCAGCATACAATGGCCCCGGCACCTCCTCCGCCACCCCCTCCAGAAGCTCCTGCTAGTGGAAGTGGGGGTGGTTCGTTCGCAGATTCTATTGCCGCAGCAGCTGCCAAGAGAGAAAGACGTCGCAGTCAGCAATCTCAAAATGCTCCGCCGCCGCCACCACCGCCAGGAGGAAGCCCGGCATTTGAAATGGCAATGGCAGCCAAAGATAGCAGCCTGCGTGGTATGCAGGCTGGGGGACAAATTAATCGCAATCAGAATGCAGAAACGCAGCATTCTGCGTTAGAAGCTGCTGTGGCGCGACGTAAGTCGCAGCTGGCAAGCAACAGAGGCGAAAGTATCGAGGACAAAATAATGAAGAATAAAGAGGCAAAAGCTTCACTTGCTGGAAGCCACAGTGAGGACTTAATGGCTGCCATTGCAAAGAGAAGGACTGTTGTAGAACAGCAGACAGCACAAGCTGACACTGAACAATCTTCTGCATTTGCGAGTCAGATTGCCTCTGCTGCAGGTAAAATGCAAAACAAACTGGCAACAAAACCCAAACCAGTAAGGAGTGTACCAGCAGTATCGCCAAGCTCACCGCAAACCGAACATCCAGAGAGTCCTGGTGTGTTGTTAATACCACCGTCTGTCACAAATATCAAACAGACATTTGAAAAGTCCAAGAAGCCACCGGTAGCACTACCTCCTGTGTCGGAAGGTGAAGCCAACAATTTCCCCATCCCTCCTCCGCCCGATTATCCGCAGAATTCAAACGAGGATAGTCAGAACTTTGGGGCAATTCTAACCCGATTTAACACCCCTCAAAATAGGTTGCCAAGGCAATCGTCACAATCCGGTGGTCGTTCGGCAGTTGTAGAAGTTATTTCCCCAGCTCACGGGCAACAATCAACGCCGCGTCGCGATGGATCCTCGGATACTTCAAGTGTGGTGTCTTCAGGATCTTCTGCCTCTACGCTTTCAACAATGTCAATGTCAACGGAACCCAGTAGTGATATGTTTGATGGTGGAGATGATGATTTTCCAAAGAAGAATAACACAGTAAAGTCAACATCATCGTCTGCTAGTTCTTCCACAGTGACTTCAAACAGCTCGTGGACAAGGAGATCAAGCACTGAAGAAGGCAATATCAACCAGACATCATATAACAGAGGTAAGAATTAAAGATCTTCTTAAGCCATTCACTATAAGCTAGTAAAAGCTCAATTCCTTTGGCACAGTTTGTTAGCTTTCATTCACCAATGTATTTAGAAAATACACCCCCTGGTTTTTGGGTATGATTTATGATACCCAAATCACACAAGGTTAATTCATGTCAATGTATGTAAAAGTACAACTCACTGAATTGTGTCCTTGGTGGATGAACATATTGTAACTCATAGTGATTGTCACAGATGTCTGCATTCTGATAAAACTAAAAAAGGATATGCTGGTCACAATTGATGTAAACATTTTTAAATTGGTATGCTTACCAGGAATTCAACAACTTTTCATACCTCTTTCTATAGGAGCTTAGCATTATTGATTCATTATCAATCCATGTTAACCTGGAAATAAATGTGCCACGCCTATGCCATGTTCGTGGAAGTGCTTTTACATGCTATACTTAAGTCGATGCGCTGTTTGTCACTTTTGTGATTATGCGCAAGAGCACCTGGTGCAGCCTTCGAAGACAAAAACATCCCAGAACTACCAGTTTACAAAGTTTTCTGTCAAATTATCAATATTCTGGAAGTAATAATAATGAGACCATATTTTTCCTCTGTACATGAAATTTAAAAGTTTTCAGAAAGAGTTTTGTTGTTGGAAAGGATTTAAACATGTTACAGAGTGGTTTGTCACAAATCAATAACTCTGGATCCGATGCATCCACATATTTTGATAATGCTCGTCGTGAGTTAAAAAATATGCGGATACATGGAAGCATCGTTTTTGATTTGTGACGAACCACTCTGTAACATGTTTCAACCTCTAAGTAGATAATGTGTTAGTGTTTAATAGTCCCCTGATGACTTGTAAATACACGTAAACTCTGCCGAGTCGTGTACTCTTGCAATATAACTCGCCACACTCGTTTTCTTTCAGCTTTAATGCGTTCCAAATCTATCATGTTGTGTGATTTATTCTCTCCAGCAGTATGTGCCTAATGTAGGTCAGTGGAAATGACTGTCATGAATACAGGGTGTTAGCAAAGTTTTTACAATGCCTAAGTTCTCTTGATTCCTGGCCGTCTTTATTTTATAAATTACGAAAAGTGATGATTTAAAGGTGCTTGTTCCAATTTTTGTCTGTCATGTTCTCTACTTGATATGAGAGCCTGACACTTGTACACTCTGGCCATCAAGTATTGTGGGAAACAAACTTGCGCTTTTGATGCTAGACGCGATAATGCATAGTGCAACGCCCTATTGCTGTGCTAATATTGATGGTTAACCATTAAAACGATAGTTTTTTATCTGTATCTTGAGAAAGAAATCGTTTTGAAAGCTAAAATTTCAGGATGAAAATACGGCCTTTCATCTGATATCAAAATTGATACTACTTCCGGGTAAATCAGAAGACAATCGGAACAAGCACCTTTAAGGAGGAATACAAGTTTCTCGGTGACCCTTGCCTGAAACTCTTAGTGCTCTGCTTTTTTTTTTTCATTTAAAAAAGTAATGTGCCATTCCTTTTTTATTTCAAATTTGAGCCACTGCTTCATGGCCAAATTCACAAATTATTTTCTTGCAAAAAGGATATTTTTAGAGCTATATGCTAAAATACAATTTTAAAAATCACATGTAGTCTGATGTAAAATTCACACAGTATAAAATAACAAAAAATAGTGCACTTCCACAAATCATGCAGAAAGACTAAAATAAGATTTTTTGGCTATGGACAGAGTTATTATAGAGGAAGTTAAATTTGTGAACCTACAATCTTGATCATAATTAGTTGAGATGCTCACCTTCAATTAAGCCATGTGACAAAGATTTTTTAAGGAAAACGTTTGTCTGTTTCTGTATTCCTTCAAACCTCCTCCTGCCCCACCAATCAACGTTGGGATACACGTGAAGGGCATTTGAAAGAGCATACTTCCAGTGACCAACATTGATCCAGGGGAGTGGGTAGTTCATTTAACGATACAAACATGGTGGAAAAGTGGAAGCTCCTTCCCAGTGAGGAAATTTGACCAATTGGAGGGAAATTTTGATTTTTCTGATAAAGAAATGCATTAAAAATGGTAGGAATCTTTGGGAAATCTGATTGTCTTATCAGGAAATATGCATTTTTTTTCAGATCTGGATACAGTGTCCCAACAATTATGACAGCGATTGTAGGAGGTCATTGTATTTTTTTCTTTTTAATCTGCCGCATTAGTTGGCCAGGATTGCAAGCATAACTTAGTACAACTTGTACATATAGCTCAGTATTGAGAAGAACAACCAATTTGTTAGTCTCATATGTGCAGTCACATAATGTTAGCATTTATGGACAGGCACATGATAGATCATATGGAACCAGAAAGCCTATAAATCAAGAACATGAAACTCACTAGGCCAAAACTGAAGAGACTCATGGGACTGATTTCCATAATTTATTTAATCGGGTTGAAAAATGTAA
The DNA here is from genome assembly GCA_023653785.1 of Ophioderma brevispina. Classification (NCBI taxonomy): domain Eukaryota; kingdom Metazoa; phylum Echinodermata; class Ophiuroidea; order Amphilepidida; family Ophiodermatidae; genus Ophioderma; species Ophioderma brevispina. Next base: position 33,503 of record JAMKCH010087365.1, on the reverse strand, counting down.
TGATCGGTGAGTCATCACAGAATGGCAAAAATGGAAATAAAATCTGTTGCTATTAGACTGCATGTCATATTATCCAGTTTTTAATTTGTTGAGGTTCTTTGGTCGAAATATTCTTCCTTTTCTGCCAAAAAGGCACTAGAAAGATAAACTTTATTTGGGGAGAATTGTCAATTACTTTCAGAAGATAGGTCATGTGTCCATCTTAGGAGTGTTGCAAAACAATTAGTTTTCCTTCCACTTGAATTTACATTCAAAGTGGTTTTCTTTTTCAAAATCCTTCCAGGCTCTTCCAACATGTCATTCCAAAACAAGAGCATCACGGTGTGGACTCCAGTAGAAGTCGGTGATTGGCTGTCGTCCCTCAACCTGAACGAGCACAGAGACACCTTCATCAACAATGACATCACAGGAGAACTGCTTGCAGAGATGACAAAAGACGAGTTGATGGAACTCGGTGTGACCAGCCTGGGTCATAGACTGTCTATTCTTAAAGCTGTCAAGAAACTTTCATCAAATTAATGTCGTGGTTGCAAGGTTTGGCAAAGGTGATTTACAGGATGATCAAATCAAAGAGTTTGCAGCTGGTTTTTAACTGAGTTTAGCTCGCTGGTAGCTTAAGTGTTACTTGTTGAAATATGCTTGGGTTACTCAAGGTACAAGAGCTAAAAGTGGCAGTAACTATAATGTGATTAACCTACCGGCCCCCAAAATGATATAGGTGAATTTGGTTCCTCCAAAGTAAAACTAGCCATAACATTGAGGTTGGAGAGGACAATCACATCATTGTATGGTTAATTTTGGCTGAAGTACCTTGTTTATTTATTACTTTGAGTTACATAACTCGTAGAGCTTAAATTTTATGTTCCAGGAATGGATTACATAAAGAGTTACAATGCATTGCAAGTTCAAACTCACTGTAATTCAATCTCTGTAGGATTTATACACTAGAGTTCTCTTACCACACAAACTGCAGGTTAATTTTATGCAGGTTAAGTTATAACATGTATGGTTCACACTTGATCTAAGTTGGAGTTATGATGGATTAAAGAACTATGTGTCTTAACTCTATGAAATCCACCCAGGTTCTTATAGCGGAGCGGCCGAGCCTTGAAAAGTCCTCTAGTTTTCGAGTTACCCCTCCCCACCGTACAACAAAACACAACCACCTTTATTTGAAGGATAAATAATATAAGATTTAAGAAAATGATGGTTGTGGTTGAAATATTTGGTGGCAGGGATGATTTCTATGCCGAAAAATGAAATTTGGGCTGCAAGTTAAGCGAAATTATTATTTTTTATATTTTTTAAGGTAAAAATATTACAATCTTATTTTTATGGTATCCTTTTTGTTATTGATATAGGTTTTATACATTGCATAAAGGGTTCAGGTAATACTCGTTGTGCTGACATGTGATAAAAAGGATGCTTTTTTAAGGAAAAATGGTGATTTTGGGGCTAAAATTCTAGACCCTTTATATATTGTATAAAACAGAAATCTATAATATAAATGTCAGAGATTGATAGTATTGCATGATGATTAAAATTTGTTTTGCCAAGAAATTAATAAATCTTGATATTCTTAAGTTTTTAGCTCAAAAACGTGATTTTTTGACCCAAAAAACACCCCTGCCACCAAAGTTTTTGACCACAACCATCATTTTTTAAAATTATTTATTACTATCTTCCGAATAGAAGTGGTTGCGTTTTGTTGTACCGAGGGGAGGGGTTGTCGACAATTTTGCAGTACGAACCGCTCCACTATTAGTTAAGTGGTATCTTACAGGGTATTTGTATATGGCTGGCTTTTTATGTACCACAAAAGAAGCAAAACATATAGCCCATAATTAGCATATAACAGAGAGAAATTTTGAGTACATTTTCATGATGCACACAGGAATGAATACAAATGACCCAGTGATTCATCTGTAGAACCGCTTGTTGCATATTAAAATGAAATATAATTTACTTCACTTGGCATTATATCAAGTCGACCATAACATGCGACTCATTCCTAACTTTGCTTTGGGTTCATCGGAATGAGTTTTATGAATAAAATATGAGACTGACCAAAAAAAAAAAAAAACATTTGAAATTGTCTTATAAAAACATTTGTAACTTCACATGCATGTATATCCTTGAGGTATGATGATCCAAGCAATTACAAGCTTGATTTCTGAGATTACTCCCATTGTCATCATTCCTAATCTTGGTAGTAGTGGATTTCATCTGGTCACATTATTGTAGCTATCACCTTCTCATGTATAATGATGATGGTAAGGGCTGATCTGAAAACAAAGATCTGACCAGCACTCACCAGCAATAACTAGCAGTGGTCAGCAGTAACCAGCATTGGCAAGCGGTGACCAGTGTAGACCAGTGTCAACCAGCAGTGACCAGTAGAAAACTAAATGGTTGGACTAGATTTCTGTTGTTAACATTAAAATGAAGTCCAGCCTTCATGAGCCAGTGGTCAACTAGCAGCTATATTTTGAAGTCAGCTCTAACCTTGTTTGCAGTGGTGGTTAGATCTAAAGAATCTGCACATGTGCGTGAAGACAGCCTGAGCCCAGGACTACAGCTCCCAGAACGCCTTGTGCTAGTTTCTGAAAACATTTATGTACATGCTTGTCACCGTAATGTTAAGTGACGGACATTCTTAAGGATGGATCCGTAATGATTAGGATCCTGACAGAGAATTCATATCTTGTCATTGAATTGTACATTGATATCTGGGAAACGTAGTCCTGCATATGTTAACTTACCATGGCACTCATGAATAAGTGCCATTCATAGAACAAACCAGTAAAGGGTCTCTTATTGCTATACTTTGTTCATAACCTAATTGGCAAAAATTATTTTTGTTATTCGTGCGTGAAAGTAAATCTGTTTTACGTGTGCACCTCTTGTTACAAGCGTGCGTCGCCCGTACATTACACACACTCTGCGCCTGCTGCAGTAGTGTTGCTCGCAGTTGCGCCCGTACTATTCTATATCAATTCGCGATGTGAAGAGTCTTGCCTATTTGGTGATGAACGAAGTATAGTTGGTTGTAATCATTGGATTACAAGGTAATGGTTTATTAAAGATACCATAGTGTAAAATAATGTACATACAGAATTGATATATAAAGAGCAGAGTTTTCAAACAGAGTTTAGTTGCCAAGAGCACCACAGAAAAGAATAACAACATGAAAAAAATGCCAATTTTTTGTATTGGTTTCTGGAATTTTTACTGTATTATATTTTATCATAATATCTTGTTCTTTAAATCAGGCAAGTTTTACAGCATTTGAAACTCATTATTTATTATGTATAATAATGTTTTGTTTTGCAAATCGAAGCATCATTTTCTTGAATAGAAGTTTGGATAAGGCCAAATTGTTACTCAAATTTGCAATCCGAATGCTGCCAAGTTTTTAGTTAAGTTGCTCCTGTACAGAATACCCCACCACTATAGTGAGTTTAATACAAAACAGGCAATTGTAAAGACACTGTGAATTGGGCAGTAAAGCCATCAAAAAAAGAAGAGGGAAGTGCATGTGTGGAAAACTGGAATGATTATAAAATACTCAACCAGCATTTCTGTTTTTAACTCTCAGGCCTGAATGAAACCAAAAAACGTTTGTCGTGACACACACCGCCATCCCATTTTTTCTTAGAGAAAAAGAATCTTAAAGTTTGGTAAATATTTTTAGAAAATAATGAAAGTGCATCCCCAAATCACACAATTTGAGTGCATTTTGGATCAACGTGTTGGCTTAATAGTTAGAGCTTCCGCGGGTTCGAACCCCGGCCAAGTCACACCAAAGACTTTAAAAGTGGTACCTACTGCCTTCTTGGCTTAAAAAAGAATGGAGTAGGGGAGTTAACATGCAGAGCTACCAGAAGACTAGCCACCTACTGTAGCTTTCGCTGCATTTCGCAGACGCGTGGCCTAGGGTTATTGAAACGGAGATAGGCGCTGCCCTATGCGCCATTCTGCGCGGGACGGATTTAACACAAACCAAACCTTACAAGACATAATTGTGTCATGCCAGTGACTGTTAATAGTTATTTGTTATTATGAAGGATGAATTTTAAAATGTTTTTCATTTATTTTTCTTCAAAATTTTGACCTACCAACACTATTCTCTTTGCCTGTTGTGACATTTTATGTTGAGAAACAAGTTCACTTACTTCATGGTGATTTTTATCCTCAGTTAAATTCCTAGGAATGTGATTGAGTATTCTATAAACATCCCATTTTTCTTTCCCTTGTTCAGTTTCTGCCAATTTGTTATTGAACAAACTATAGACCAAGATATTATGCCAAATTGCAATACATAATTATTGCCATTTAGGTTTTATGGTCTTTATTTTTAAACACTTGAATCTTGCAGCTTTTTTTGTAATTTATATTTACAGTGCATATAGAATGTTGTTTTCATATTTGTGTAAGAAAGAGAGATTGTTGCCAATTTATCGTTGTCACCTTTGCATAGTTCAGGGTCCAATAAGGAGACCAATTTGTCATAAGCCAATTTTATCTTGAGTGGTTCGGAAATGTCTTTGTTGATTTTTATGCATGTTAAAGTATTTATTTTTAAAACAATTTTAGTGTGTAAAACCAGCCATTGTTTCAAAAAAAGTATTTTGGGAGAGTGCACGGTGAGATGTACAAATTTGCAAAATGTTTTGTAAGTCTACTAATATTATAGGTATTAAATACAAATGCCAGCCAAAAATTTCATTAGGTATGGTTCTGCTATTTATTTATTAGTTGTAGGCTTTTATACAAAACAAGACAATTTGTTTTTTAAAAAATGCACCCACCATTTTTTGTTGCTTTGATATTGATGCTGTTGTGAACTTGGTGCATTTGAGTAAATTGTTGGTGCATGTATTTTTGACATGCCCGCGTCATATTTGCATATTCATCGAAAAACCATTTCCAGGCGTTTTTTGTTGTTCAGTTTTTCTGGTAGATGACCATAGGAGTGATTGACCTTTTCAGCAGGGTCAAACACTGGCCTCTACTCCCTAAATGTGCCTATTAAGCTTTGACTGTTTTAAATTTTGCTTTGTTTTAAATTTTGTACAATGTTCTAAATTGCAAAATCGTTAAAACACCATCAGATGTGTCTGAATCAAAATCAATTGAAATATTTGCCGTAAAAAAGTGCATGAATTACAGAAACAGTGCGATCATGATGTCAAATTTGAGTTCAATTGTTTTGCTTGTTTTAAATTTTGCTTTGATTGTTTTAAATTTTGTACAATCTTCTAAATTTGCAAAATCGTTCAAACACCATCAAATGTGTCTGAATCAAAATCAATTGAAGTATTTGCCGTAAAAAAGTGTATCAATTACAGAAACAGCGCGATCACGATGTCAAATTTGAGTTCATTTTCATAAACTTGTAGGTAAAAATGAAATATATTCAGGACTTTCTGAAATCAAGATAAAATTATATGTGTAATTAATGAAATCCGTGTTTTAATGCAGTGTTTCTAGACAATAAATTCATCCAATGAATTATCATCGTAATGTATCTTCATAATTAACTTGGAACTTAGATATTTTTGTTAATAATGTATATAGTCAGAGTGAAATGGGGTGACCCTCATTTCAAATACAATTTATGGTGCATGTATACAATACTGATAGCGCACACATTTTTTTTTAATATTGTGTCTATTCTAACATGGAATCCTTTGAATTTGTCAAATGATAAGTTGTTACAAGAGAAGATACCAGTAGCTTCCCACAATGCATTGCTTCCATTGGAAGTTTTTGTACAGGTTGCCATGTGGATCGTTAGAGATGAAACGCTCTTAAAATGCAAGTTTGTGATCAGTTCTGTCAATTTAGCCATGTTTCATCACTAACGACCCACATCAGTACCTGTACAAAAACCTCCATTGGAAGCAATGCATTGTGGGAAGCTATTGAAATCTTCTCTTAGTTGTTACTGTAGCCCAAAATTGTATGAGAATAATGGTGATATTGTGTTAAAAGTGGGCTTAAATTTCAAGTACAACCTTCTGGAGAGATGGCAAGTCAAAATCAACATGCTCTTTGCTAATCTGGGATTTTTCTGTAAGATGGAACATCTGACCCATGACTTATGAATTCAGAAACTTTAACAGAATAAACATGTGGTTTATTTTGTGAATGGTTTCCGAATTCATAAGTGTGTCAGAAAAAAGTGTGTCAAATGGGTCACCTTATGGAAATGCACGCTAATCTGCATGTGGTAATTGTTGACATATTTAGAACTATATATATGTATATTTGGAAGACACACTAGCAGTATGTGCAAATCAATGCTTAGTCTTGGGGCAGTGAGTTTTCAAAACAGTTTTGATTACATACAAACAGGTTCTCCTTAGAGGCAAACACCAAAGCAAAAATTGACTCATTGCAAATGTAGCTGGTTTCCTGGCAAGCTTCTTTTCCTGAAAGAGGAAGAAGTTTTTTGGGAGTCATCAAGGGTTCCCAAGAGTTTCTCTTTCTCAATTGTAAGAGTCCAAGATTGCCGGAAATCGGCAAAATGAATAGTACATGCCTTGACCCTCGGGATGAAACATAAGATGGGAAAAAACAAGAGGAGAGAGCTCAAGACATTCAAGGTTGCCTTGAAAAGATGCAGATATTGTAGCAGAGCTGAAAGAGCATATGTGTTATTAAAGGTGTTCACAAGAATCAATTTTAAGTGAGAGAATGTAAATAGTTAAAGGCTGTCTCAGAGATTTCCCGATGAGGGTGCACTCAATTCTCAAACAAATCATTTTTTTTTACATATATATTAATGCTTGTCCATATACATAATCACTGTGTGAAATAACCCTAAGTCTTAACTCAAAGTCCTTCATGTAGAAAATCTAAACTTTGTTATAAAATTCCAGATCTGGAATTTTCGTTATACACGGTAATACCACTATGGCACTGTTACAACACTGTGCATAATGTTTTACCACTGCATGAAACAAAAAAAATCTGATGTCATCTTAACTTTGGAATTACGCATTTTTTAGTGACTGTCTTTAGTTCTAGATGGCTATTTATATAACTACACCAACTATCATAACAACTACTACCACAATTATATTTCGAAATCTCTGAGTCAGCCTTAATGGTCAAAGTTAGTATGTTGCAAGATCAGTGTTGTCCCTCCCCGAGGAGGTTGTTCCTTCTTAATGGACTCGCCTGGAATGTAAGAATATTACTCCCATGAGACTCTAGTAATTTTTAATTATAAATTTCATGGACCATTCCAGGCTCGGCAACTGACTGATTTTTAGAATTTTTAGAAGCTTTTGCATTAAGCAAAACAAATCATGCCCCTTGCATGAAACAGAAAACCAAATTAGAAAATATTTCATTTTACTGGTTGGCAAAGCAAATAATTTAGGAATTAGCCTTTGGTGGCTGGGAGGTCCCCCAGTCCAAATACCGTCGGTACCACTTGCAGGGATTTAATTGGTCTAAATTTCTGGATTTTTGATCTTTCAGAGCTATTGCTTAAAATTAGAATTCACTCTCCCCATGGTTCAAGTGGACTTGGGCAAATGAACCTTGATAAGACCCACCCACCCGTGTTCCGTCGGAGGGGCGTTTTATCTCATCCATGTACAGAGGTCGTGCATGGCCATGTACATCACAGTAAGTTTTGAAAAGTGTAAGGGTGATTCCCCTGGCTGTCCCAATTTCAGTCCGTCCCGGGAAAAGTGAACCCCAATGGAAATAAGCTTCGAGTAGAGGCTTTTCCTTGGTTCCAGGAACATATGTCCTAATACCGTCGTAACCCCACTTGCAGGGATTTAATCAGAAGCACCCGAGTGGTGGGGAGGAATGTTGCTGTCATCCACAATTGTTCGTATAAGTTTTTCACCACTCTTACACCCCACGAACAGTGGATCACTAACATTATTGTTCCTTTGCTAAGAAGGAGACCTCAGCTGCATTAATAATTACAGAGGATTAACCTTGATTCAGTGGCACAAAGTCTACAACAAAATCCTGTTAACAGGAATACGAGAGCATGTTGAACCTATACTAAGATCCAACCCCAATCTGGTTTCCGCCCAGGTAGAAGCTGTGTGCACAGCAGGTTCACATCCTCATGATCATGAGGCCTTTCAGAGTTAGCAACACTCCCACTCACCATCACATTCAATGATTTTAAGAAAGCCTTTGACTCGATCAATAGGAAGGTCATGTTTCCTCGTCTTCGGCACTTATGGTATCCCAGACAGGCTGGTAAAAATCCATATGCGGCCTCTACAACAGCAATTCCAAAAGCGCTGAACGGTAGATGAAAATATCTCGAGCCTTTCCTCGTTCAACGGGGTAAACTGCAGGGAGATGTATATCTCCTTTATTTCAATTGTGCTGATAGACTACTATGCTGTCAAATGGCACTAAAGATACAGATTCCTGATTGATGACACATCCACGTCATCCAGGAGGTATCCAGCCAAAGTCCTAAAACTACCTAGATTTTGCTGACGATATCGCCCTACTGGAGTCTTCAATCCCTAGAGCGCAGGACAGTTAATCAGAACAGCAGCTGCGCTGAGAATTGGGCTTATCATCAGTGTGCAAAAAGACATAGTACATGACTACCAACTGCAACCCACTGCTCAAAGTTTATGGCGAGTGCAACAACCATGTCTCCGACTTTAAATATCTTGGTTGTATGATGTCTTCCAGTTCTAAATACCTTAACAGACGAAAAGCCCTTGCCTGGACAGTATTTTGGAAGTTGGAGCGCATATGGAGAAGTCAAAGTATACCAATCGAAATGAAAGTACGCCTCTTCAACACAACATGCGTGACAGTATTTTGTATGGCTGCGAAACTTGGGTGCTGACAAACAATTTGGAGAGTAAGGTCAATTCTTTCGCAACATGTTGCTACAGAATCATGCTGAATGTCAAGCGCATTGATCGTGTCCCAAATGCCAAAATCTATGCTGCTACAGGTACGGAGCCTCTGATAAACCGAGTAAGACTGAGACAGCTTACTTTTCTTGGTCATATTCTAAGGATGCCAGAGGGAGAGCCTAGTAGGTTATATGCTTTCTACACACCAACACATGGCAAGAGGAAGCCAGGCCGACAGAGAACATCATATCTCTCCTACATCCAAAAGCTCTTGGGGGACACAAACAACATGTTGCAACCAAAGGCTATCTCCAACTTGGCCCAAAACAGAAGTGACTGGAGGAAACTTGCGATCGCCTGCTGCGCAGTCGACTGATGATGATGATGATGATGATGTCCAAATAAATCAGATCAAATCAAAGACACTAATTGTTTTGAGTAAAGTTGAGATATGCCATGTGTACTCGGCTAATCCACATTAATTCTGTACAATTGCAAAGCCATCTGTAGCACATACAGCTAAGTTTAAAGATGTATTGAAACAAAATTGACCTTTCAAAATCTGAAAAGTGTTCCATGTTAAAATAGTCCCAATTTTTTATGGTTGTTTCATCAGTAAATCACCGATTGCATTCTTATCACTTTTTTCACAATACTTCCCATTGTCTATTTTTGTACTGAAATATGTGTAGTTTATGAACATAGTATAGCCATAATTTAACCATTATACTTTTTTGACTGTGTATGTACTCCCAGATCTTCAGTATTTATCAATGGTTATGTAAACAAAATATTCTGTATAAATGTGTATATAAAAATACAAAGAGCAGAGGAAGAGTTCTTGTGGATCAATATTTTCATCTTTTTTGGTCAAATTCTACATGACAAATTAAGAAAACTTCTTAAATTCAAACTCAGTACTGTTGTAGTAATATTTTGTAAAGAAATGAAATAAAACAATTAACTAGAAATTGCAGTTAAACCAAAGTTTTTAAATCCGGTTTTGTCCCCCGCCAAACGGGGGTGGCCGGATTCACCGCACACTCAGCAATACTGCTCTGTGAGGATTTATTGGAGCAAAAGATAATTACACTATTTTAAATCGTCACCGGTTTAAGAAGTTACATGTAATTGAGGTCCCATTTTACAACCTTACGATATTTACTTGACAATATGAAGTATTTTGGACGAAAAGTTCCACATATTAAGTATTGTATGCAGAAAAACTTGCCACTACTCTGAAATTTGTAAAAGATCAATGCCCAAAACTGTTCATTGTATCAGTAATAATGTTTGCAGTTTGACAAAAGATTCCGAAAATTTGATCCAAAAGAACTCTTTAACCTCCACTAAATATTTAACTAGATAAGACTAAACCAAAACCAAACTCAAAATACTATAGTGTGGCTTTAAATGTAACAATAATATATACAAGTAGCAGAAGAGCTATGTAGTTGTGTCAGTTTTGTTTTATTCTTGACCTATATGTATATAATGAGATTTTCTTAATTGGATGCAAAATTTGACAGTGTTTTTGAATATTTTGAAGTTCCAACTCGGTGCAGTTTCATCGTTGTTATTGTCATCGTCGTCATTTGCAAATGCAAGTTGTGATAATGCCAAATGTTTTATGTGCATTTATTAATTAAAAAGGATATTCTTTCCTTTTGTTAAGAGATTTATTTAAAAGGGACATGTTTAATATATGTAGTATGCAAGAATTGTGTAAGCATATAGAGTTGCCGTATGTCATGTTTCTAGGAACCTTGATAACTTATATGTCAGTGAATTGTGATATTTAGTCTTGGTTTGCTATTACAATCAATCTATCTAAATCAAACCGGATTTAAAACTTTGGTTTAACTTTAACTACTACTACACTTTGTTGTATTGACAGGTTTTTTCTAGAGATCGTGTTCAAAATTCTGGAATTTTAAACAGGCCCGCAACCAGGGGAGGGGAGGGGCGTTTGGGGTGGACACCCCCAAATTAAAAAAAAAACCAAACCCCTAAAAAGAGCTGAAAAAGCAAAAATAATATATTTTGCAAGAGCAGTGAACCCAAAATTAGGGGGGTTATGCTTTTTGTCAAAAAAAGTTTAAAATTTTGGTGCAAAAATCTGCTTTTGCCAAATTTGCTCCCACCCTTGCAATTATTGGGAAAGTCCCCTTTTAAAAAAAATCACCCCTCCCCTAATAGGCTTTGTGCAAGGTGCATTTTTAAAATCACATTGCATTGTGGGTTGGTTTAAAGGGTCATTTCATGATCCAAAATCTCGTCCCCTGGACTTGCCTTTCACTCATCCAGTTTATGGTTTGCACCAGCACAAGTCATTGACAATATCAGAAATGGGCCAAGAATAAGGTGACCAAAAAGGACATAAGGCAATCTTTATGTAACTTAGGCATTTGTTGCACTCAATCACTTATACCAATGTCTGAACACAATGTCAGAAGTGTACATACATAATTTACATTGTAGCCTGTGTATTTAATTCTCTATTTTATCTTCCCCATTTTTCATCAGTACTTTTTGCAATATATTATGAGTACTGAGTCTGTACTCACAGTCACTACTGTAAAAAAACAGTCCACTATTCTTTAAAAGAAATTTAAAAAAAAATTGTATTTAAACTCAAAATGTGAGGAACATTTTCTATGTATGTTTTGAAAGGAAGTCCTTAAGTTATTTATTGCACTAAACTTATCTAAAATTATCCATGTTTTGAGTGGATGGTTAAAAATGATATTTTGTGGGTTTTCCATTTTTGGAGGGCTCTTTAACTCTCTTTTTTGTCATATGAATTGCATTTTTAAAAGAGGAAAATGAGTTTCTCTTTTAGATCTGCATATTTTAATCCTATAAAGTAAACTCTCAGATAGAGGTGAGAGTGAAAAGACAAATTATCATAGATTAAAAACAATGTGAAAAATTTGTGCAGCAGAAATTGTCATAACAATGTAGTGGTGTAGTTCATCCATGGTGGACATTAGAATCCAACGAATCAGACAGCGGCTTTATAATGTATGTGTCTGAGTAATTGCATCTGAAAATGAAAGCTGCTTTGTTATTGGCTGCTTATAGTAGTAAGACTAGTCTTCCAGCAAAAAAAGAAATAAGAAATAATATTTTCTATGCTACTTGAAATGTACCTGCAAAAATATGACTAAGTGGTGAAAAATTGTAATAATTCCAATAACAAGATGGCTTAAAGGTGCAACGAGAGATTTCACATATCAGGTGCCCCTAAAAATCAAAACTACTGATTTTTGCCCTGGTGTAAAGCCTTTCATCCCCCTCTGAATGGATTAAGCTGAGAAATGTTTCTTTGGTACAAAAATTGCGAAATTTCTAATTTTGTATAGGAGCAAATACGAAATTCAGCCTATATTTTATATTGAAATATAAGCAAATCAAAATCACCTTTTTTCTCTCTTTTCAGACATTTCTGTAGCAAAATACAAGGTAAGAAATCTATTGAGAGTCTAAGCCTTTATGAAATTACTATTATGACACCGATATTTGGGGCCTCAAAATCTCTCGTTGCACCTTTAAAATGAATTAGTGTGTTTTGATACAAACTAACACTCTGAGTGAATCCCAAGTGTATTTTGGTTGAAAAGTGATCAATTTTGGAACAAAAGAAATTGCAGAAAAAGTGATTAATGATTTTGTTTCTACTTTGATTAATAAATTCTTCCTATTTAAACTGGAGAGTGTAATCACAATTTTAACAAAAATGCATGGGGCTTGACAACGTGGTGTACTGATTGTAGAATTATTCTGTGCTACATTTTTAATCACCAGGGCCCCCATCAGAGCAGTGTCTGATTGGAAAAAATTATTGTCTAAAATAGTTATTGCTTTTAAAAATCTTCGTTTTGAATTAGTTAACAAAAAGGTAGTTTTCAAGGGGTGCATTCCCCACCGTGAGACACTGTGTGTAATTTTTGACAGTTCAACATAATTCTAGCTTTTAGGCAGTCAGCTCATGTAGAAAATGAGTCAAATTTTCAAATATTTTTTACAGCTTTAATCATGAACTTGCATCATTTTGTAAAATATCATCAGGAAAGATTTTGGTAAACACTTAGGGTTTCAGTATGTTAATCTCTATATTCAGTGTCAACTGAATAAACTTGGGGGTCTTTTCTGTGCATTTTTTCATCAATGTACTATGTCAGTTATTCAGAATAGTATACTGTCAGTGTCTGGAAAACTAGTCTAGTGGAATAGTGAATTTGTATCTAGATATGATCACAGGGTTCATCACAGAGTTCTGCTTAGTATTTCTTGTGCTCCAGATGCAATTTTGGCCTCTAGGACACAATTAACTTTTTCACTCTTTCTTCCATATTTACCCAATAATGGGAAAATGACCCGTTGGTTTGACGCTAAGGAGAACTCGTTGTCGTCGTGCTTTAAACAATGTTTTCATGCAGGCATGATGAAAGAATCTTGGACATTGTAATATGATTGATAATTATTAAGTGAATTGCACTGCCGTAATGTAGGGGTGTCATTTGAATTGAAATTCTGGAGATAGCCGATTAAATCTACACGGACATCAAAATATTTGAGTGTAAAATTTAGGTAGGAGTCTTGCCTTGGTATTAAAAAGCTTCAGTGGATTCTCCGATATTGATCCTATTTAATGTTTGCCAGTTAGTAAAACATTTGTTCAAATCGTTGAAAGATTTGTATAACTGGCTTTTTATTAAGTCACACATTTTGATAAGAGTGAATGTATGAATTACATTGTGGTAAAAAATAGACATTTTTCGTTAAGATTTTTATTATGGGGACACAATAGGAGATCGCTGTTCAAAGTGGGCCAAAGCCAAGATTTTCAAATGGCTTTACCCACTTTGGTGGACACAGTAAATGGGTTTACAACACATACTTCAAAAAGTCAAAGTGAAAAGCTAGTCTAAGATTGCTCATAAAAGAGTGACCCAGATTAGGTTATCTATTCAATAGCATTCAAAAGATTAACAAAGCGTGTCCTTTATTTGATCATTAGTTTTTGTGTCGCCTGCCCTAAGGCAGTAAGACACATAGGGATCACTTTGTCCACTGTTGTTGTTGATGTCTGTTGTTGTCTGTCAGTTGTGAAAAAGGGTTAACATTTGCCTGTAATAGCCTCATACTTGATGGATTTAAACCAAACTTGGGTCACAGGTGCAACATGGCACCCCCACTTGTTGATGAGGTCAAAGGTCACATACCAAGGTCAAAAGTCATGTGAGGTCAAAATAGGCTGAAAATGTAAAATTGACCTCATTTGAAAAGTTGAAGTTCAATTGGAACCAAACTTGAATCATAGGTGCAACATGGGATCCCTCATTTGTTGATGAGGTCAAAGGTCACATATCAAGGTCAAAGGTCATGTGAGGTCAAGTTGTATGATAGGCTGAAAATGTAAAATTGAACTTTGAAAAGTTGAAGTTCAATAAAATGTAAAATTGAACTTTGAAAAGTTGAAGTTCAATAAAATGTAAAATTGAACTTTGAAAAGTTGAAGTTCAATTGGAACCAAACTTGGTTTATGGAGTTTACATGCAAACCCCCATTTGCTTATGAGGTCCAAGGTCACATATCAAGGTCAAAGGTCATGTTAGGCCTATCATTCACTATCCGCGACGGCAGACGACACAAGCGGTCCGTGGACCGATGTATTTTGTATGTTATTACTGAAATTCAAAGCCAAAATGTTCTGGTGTAGTTACTAATATGTATGCAAAAATTGCTGTCAAGTTAATTTCAAATTAACTCCAGAATTTCAATTTCAAGTGGTGGCCTTACATGGACAATGCAAAATGAATTTAAATATAACATAGGTAGCTAGGAAGTCAGTCTGGAACTGAACAAAAATGCCTAAATGTATGTAAAAATAAATATAGAAATAGCAAAATCAGGATTATTTCTGTCCAATATCTAAAAGTTCTTGGCTGAGGATAATGTTAAGTGTATTTATATTGTAATATATCACCACCATGTTTGGGATTTTTGTTATGAAAACAAAATAATGGGAGAATATAGCCAATAAACACTTTGCAGTCTCGCAAATACTTGTTTTTATTGTGTGAATTGTAAATGGCAACCCTTTGGTATGTGTGTGTAAAACATTTTATATAGTCTGTGTATGTGAAGGGGATATTATCTGGAAGGGTGTTTTACTTATCATGTGCCCCAAGAAGCATCACTTTGGCTATAAGTTTTTGTGTCGCCAGAACGAATGTTCAAGGAGGTACATACTAGTCCAAATTCTGTTAGAACTTCTACATGAAATGTCTACTGACAAATACACCTGAAGATATACAGTGTGTACAGGGCCGTGTGCAGGACTTCGAAAAAGTGGACGTTTTTTGATAAAAGTGGACCAAGTCCCCTAACATGGGCCTTTTTTGGACTTTTTGAACATCTCATCACTAAAAAGTGGACATTCTTCTCAAAATTTAGCTAAATGTTGGACTTTTTATGCAAAAAGTGGACTTTTTTTCCTTTTGCGGAATTTGGGGGGGGCTACGTATGTGTGAGTGTGTAGGATCTTGTAGAAAACATTTACTCACACCACTGCAGTACAGCCAGCTATTGTTTTTTTGGTCACCCTGTATGGGATGTAAAATCAAGTAGACACTGGAACAAGCAAATAGAATCTGTCTCATTTCATATTTATTTACATCACATTATTCAATTGATATACACTATAATAATACTGACAGGACTAACAAACTCTCACTTGGTTTTTGAAAACTACTTTCAGGTACAAAAAAGGTTTTAATTACTTTCACTAATAAATCACTCTTTGCACTGGCAAAAACAAAATGCAAAGAACAGCAAAAAAAAAAGGTTGCTTAGTGGCTTCCATTTTTGATAAATCTACAGAACACATTCTTCATTTTAGTTATTGGTTGTGCACACTCTGTAAAATATTAACCACCAAAACAACTCATCTCTGGGCTCTTCCAGCCATTTCCTGAATTACAAGTATCAATTGATTTGGCTCAACATTCCTTGCACATACTCCTTTTCAAACCAACCTTGTTCAAGCTTAAAGGGGAATGGTCTGATTTAAAGGGGAATGGTCTGATTTAAGTACATAAAGTTTTCATCTTGATAGAAGACCTTTACCCTAAAACAAGTTCCATGCCGATACTTCAATCTGTTTTGAGGTGAGAGCTAAAATCGCAACCTGAATGGGGCACATTTTCCCCTTTAGCCCCAGGATTTTACAGGGTAAATGAGAAAGAGCTTTCTTCAGATACCAAAATTTCGACCAGTTCTGGGGACGAGGCTATTAGCGATCGGACCATGGCCCTTTAATATGTTTTCTCAGCTAATATCACACGTCTACAAAACATCTCAATCTGGCCATACAGCAATGCACAAAAGCCTCATTTTTTTTTATTCAGGCTTTCCATTACTCAAAATTTCTGTAAATTTTTATTTTTTCAGCTCATTTTGGAGGCTTTAGCCCAAATTTACGCCCTTCTCCAGGCTTTACTCTTCTCTCTCTGAGCACAGTCCATTGTAAACAAAATCATACAAGTCTGATCTTTTGGTTATATTTATCATTAAGTCTTGAAATTCAGTCAGCCTATCCTTGCAATGGCCACTGAAATATGTTCCCCTCTGAATGGACCCTCAGTTTTTATGCATGAGTATATGACTTGTTTGGCTTACCGTATTTGAATGAAATGATACAGGCTCTGTATGCCTATTGGAATACACACTTTATTGCATCATGTAGAAGGTGATGTACAAGACAGGGTGCACTGAGCTGGTTTCATTTTGTTGTACAAAATACAGTAGCCCTTCTTTTAACAGTGTAATAACAGTCAAGCCATAAACAAAGCATAAAGCTATGTTCAACAATCTGAGCAATACATCAACCTCAATACCATAACTATAATGTTTCACCTGACGCCCACATTGCAACTGTATCTAAGGAATGTCAGTGTATGGCCTGACGTCCTGATTATATTACTGCCCAAGAGTGGTTAGGTTTGTATATACAAACACAAAACAAACCGTTTGTTGAAGGCAAGAAAATCCTTTTGCTAAACTATGCAATGACTGCCATATAAATTATGTAAAAATCAAAAGCCAATTTTCTCCAGTCAGGTTGAGCAATGGTTATAAATAGTCCTTGGCTAAAATTAGAATGCTTTTTCGTACATACTCTAGAAGCACTTCAGAAACAAGACATAGCATTACAATTATGGGCGAGTGCTTTACAGTGCTGAGTTGGCCAGGGCATGTAAAATACTTTCAACGTAAGGCAGTCGTAAGTGTACAGAATTTGGGGATTTTGATATAAAAAAATAAGTCATTATGATTTCACTTTTTTCTTCACTCTCAGGAGAAGATTCACAAGCCAAGTATCTCTCCAAGAAAACACGCTGTTGCTTTTCTTTAAAAATTAAAAACAAGGTCACCAGGTCACCAAATCACAAACAGATGTTTTTAAAACATTTGATATGGAATGGAAAAAGTATGCAACACAGAAAAAAATATTCTGGTATTTAGGGTTAGTCATTAGGAATGAGATAGATAACTTTTTGAAAGGCAAGATGTAGCACAAGAAAATAACTCAAAATCAGATAAACCATGAATGTAAGCATGTACAGTAAATTTGGGCTATTCCATTTCAAGTCCATACTGGAAGGCTTAATTAACTTAACCTTCCTCCCTGTGAAAGGCTTACCTTCAGCTTCCACAGGGATTCCTCTAAAACCACACACCTAAAATTATAATTACACTTAATTCACTCAGTAAAAGGCAATTATTACAAGCATTGTCACTACACCTTTTCTGGGTTGTCCTGTGGAAATTGCTAGGAATACTTGACAAAAAGGTTTAAATGGGCATTTACAAACTCTTAACTAGTACAAAACAGTCTTGGAAAATACTACAAAAATTATGGTGCTTTATTACAGGAGTACAGAATGAATGGACGGTTTGTTAAAAAAATGAAACTAGTACAAGTTCATCACTAAGTATTGAATGCAAGGTGTACGTACATCGGAAATACATTGGATACACACACACACACCATGAACATTTAAAAAGGTCAAAGCACATATATACAGAAACTCATGTTTTATCTTCATGTAATGGGGAAAGGACTGGTTTCAATTAATTCCCAACTTTTTGGGCAGCTCTGCCCCCTGCATAGTACAGAAATGTTTGATTTCTGGAGAGAGAGAGATAACAAAATTTTCTCTATTTTTTGCTCTTAAATGAAACGCTGCGCCTCAAGAGGGTCGTCAATTTTACTTCCAAGTAAAACAGAGTCCAAAAATCTACAAAAGCTTGATCAAAAATGTACTTTTAGCTGTACGGCTGAGCTAATTAATAATTATAAAAACGGTTTTAAAAAATACACAAAAAATTAACATTGAGAAAATTTAGAGCTATATGTGCTACATAAAATGTATTTTTTTTAGTATATTTTCTGAATAACACTTTGTATAGCAGCACAACCTTTTCACTACAAGAAATAGGAAATGTACTGCATTGAGGTTTTGATATATTGCTCTCCCATCTTCTCATACTCGGTACAAATACTTAAATAATATTTTATGACTGAGGTTGATAACAGAAAATATCGCCCCGAGCCTAGATCAAATATCGGGCGAGTCGAAGACGAGCCTGATTTTTTTTTGCGAGGGCGATATTTTCTGTTATCAACCAAAAAAAGGCATCCAATATTATCATTATTATGCAAGAAGAAGCTGACTTGACAAAAAAAGTTTTAAAACTAATAAAATGAGAGTATTTGCTTGACGAGTTGGATGACCGAATGCCCAACATTTTTGTGTATTGTGCAGTGTTGGGCGGTACGCGCTAACCGCACTGCGGTATTGCACCACACGGAAGCTTCTGATGCATAATAATATTAGTTATTAGGCGAGTTGGGGTCAGATACAGAATATATCTCGTCGAGGAACCACGTAGAAGGTGAGGCCACAGGCCGAACATTGTACGGGGTTTCCGAGACTAGATATATTCCGTATCCGATCCCAACTCGCCTAATGACAATTTTTTTATCATACCCAGTGACATTATGTATTTACTTATGCGCATTTCTTATTGACCATATAAGGAGCCCCAGATACGCTCAGATGGCAGGATAAGGGAAATATCTAGTCAGTAAATTGAGGCGATTGACCAATGATGTCGCTAGAATCTACTAGATGTATGATAAAAGTATTTCCTGGATAATGCCGACAGTGGCATCACCTATTCCACTGTTGCAGTAATGTACAATAAATATGAATAAACACACTTTTAGAGCTCGACTATTCTTTTCAGAAAGAAGAACCGCTAGACTTGACTACATGTTGGTATTCTTGGCAGGAATTTTCAAGTTAACCATCTCAACAGGCTTCTGATTCCAAAAGGATCACAATTCTGACATGCAGACGGAGGAAGGGATGAATACATTAAACTGAATACACAGGATACACTATGAACTATTAAAATCCCAGTTCCCTTGGCACAGTTCAGTGCCTTCCATTCACCAGTGTATTTAGAAAATACACCCCCTGGTTTTTTGGGTATGACATATGATACCCAGCTCACAAACGGTCAGTTCATGACAATGTATGTACAAGTACAACCCACTGAACTGTGCCCTTGGTGGATGAGCATATTGTAACTCATAGTGATATAGGTTTTTGAAAGATGAGCATAATAGGACTGTGCAAATAAAATATTTGGTTGTTCAAGTACTCGGTACTTATAACCAAAATAAGCTGATCATTTTAAGGTTTCCTTTATGGGGCACAGTGATATAACAGTTTGCTCTTAACATGAAAACACACCCTCTATCAACTAAAAATGTTCGAAATTTTTTAACAGATATTTGTTGAACCATGAACAAAACAGGGTGCTAGAATCACAAATTACTCCCAAGCTGTTTCTCTACATAACACTCAAACACTATGCAATGATAACAATGATATACCAGTAATAACAAACAGTACTATAGTTCAACCAGCCAAAAGTAAGGAGTGATGTCATAGCTTTCACACAGTGTTAAATGTGTGTATTGCGCAGTCGCAGCTGTAATCGCGAGCGTACAAACTCGCCGTGCACAACACACACATAAAACAGCTACGCGAAAGTGATGACATCACTCCTTGCTTGTTTGGACGAAGTTGAACAGCGTTAAGGAGGAGGAAAGGTACTGTTTTGTGAAAGCACACACAGATTTCAATCCACAGGATAATAGTTAACTTAAGTCTTTAGAGTACAAAAATGTCATGTACGAGT
Source organism: Ophioderma brevispina (assembly GCA_023653785.1). NCBI lineage: Eukaryota > Metazoa > Echinodermata > Ophiuroidea > Amphilepidida > Ophiodermatidae > Ophioderma > Ophioderma brevispina. The sequence goes on along the minus strand of JAMKCH010087365.1, from coordinate 13,353 downwards.
CCCATCTATTACGAGTTCCATTGAGACAGCCTTTCTACAACAAGAATTGGGGCAGTCATCACTACAAATATTCAAAATAGGCAACATTAAACTCAAACAAATTCAAGAATTCTAAACGGATGAACCCCTTGTCGTTCCCATTAATTATTTCTGCCACTGATGAAATTGCTTTCATATGAATGACAAATTTCTCTAAGGGATGCTGTTACAAAACACCACAATAAAATAGATATCTATGGAGGCTTGTTATTGCTTACAAAACAAAGATAATTGTAATTATTCTTGGTTAAAAGGGGTGTGTTACAAGATCCAAAATATAGCATTCCACTACAAAACAATCAGCACCACAATTTCTTACAGCACTACTTTATCGCTTTTCCACAAAAGAATGTGAATTATGAGCCCAATGTGAAAGCTTTACTACTTACAGCATAGTCATGGTCTGGCCTTTATCATTTATGGCAAAATTCTTAATCAGTAGTCTTAATTCCCACAAAATACATATATTATTCTGTTTTGCCTGATGAAGCAGCTCGATCGTAATCCTTTCAGTCTGTGGGAAAGAGAACTAGAACCCTGCTTTTCAGTCTTTTTGTTCTGCTGGAATGCTTGTGCAAACTTAATTTCAGCATGCATTCTGTATAGAAGTTAAAAATTAATTTGTGGGCAAAAGAACTATAAAAATCTCACTTTTGATGACTTAATTTCACCATATTATGCATTCTTAATTTTGGCAATATGCTTTGTATTCTTTTAAAATAAATAATTAAAGACAAGAAATTAAAGAGTATTATTCAGCCCATACTCAAGACATTGTGAGCTTATTAATTTCTTGACTTTTTTTTATAAAAAGGGTTTGATTTATGGAAAATTCCTAGAAAGTATTTCACAGATCTTTGGCAAATCCTTCAAGGTCTGATATTACTTTTGACCAGTTTGCAAGTTAAATGTCAAGTTCAAGCCTGCATAAAAAGATTTTCATCTTAATTCATCTCTTTAAGGTATTGCGTTATTTCCATGGCCATTGTAAGCCCACTGGAAACTATGGGATTAAAGAATGCATGAGGGGGCTGTAGACGTAGAATTAGAGATTAACCGATATTTGTATCGGACATCGGATTGCTAAATCGGCAGAAAATCGACAAAAATATATCAGAGCCTGCCGATTCTCAGCCAATGTAATGAACGAAAGAAAGGTACAAAGTAAAGTGGTCTTTTTCCAGTTTTTAAGTAGAAAACGAGACAATAGCTGCTCAAAAAGTTAAAGGGATTAGCAGCGATTTGCTAATCCGAAACATTGAAAAAATCATTAAAATTCATATTTTTGTATTTTTGTTATTGGCATGGATATGCGAACATATCCTGCAAGTGGTTGGCTTGAAATCCGTGTATTAAAGACAAGACAGTACTTTTTATCTGATTCTGTAATTTCTATACGTGCGTATCAAAATTCCGACTTGTGATCAAAAAAGCCTTTCCCGGTGAATATCCCACATTTTAAGCGTGATATTGTGCACCATGATCAATACAGTTTAACCTCAAACACAAACATTATTGGTGGTTGTTTATTCTGTTCTGGTGTAAACCGCAATCAGCTGTTAAGTGTAGATTTTGAGACGCCATCACTGTATGTTTATTTGTGGGAGACGGTATGACCAATTTCCTCAAATACTTAATTTTTTTCATTTTTTGGTGGTTTGTTTCTACATTAAAGCAGTTATATGGAATTGTACACACTTATTCCTGATTTATAAGTTAAAGAAATGCATTTCCACATTTTTCGATTTTCTCGCGATATCGCTGCTAATCCCTTTAACCTTATCCTCCGAAATTCCTCATAGGAACTTGTAGCAAATGTGAACCACACAGATTTATTAGTTATAATCATCGTTGCCATCGTTAAAAATTAGAACCTGGTGCGATCTTTAATATATGGGGCAAATCATCAGATCGTATCAGTGGATCGGCCGATACTAAAAAAATATCGGCCATCGGATCGGCAGAGGAAACCCCGGATCGGTTAATCTCTATGTAGTATTAGTTCTAAGATTTATTGTCTTATACCATACGCATAGTTCCAAAAGAAAGGTATAGGCATAGAGGACGAGAGCAGCACAACCTAAGCTACACAATAACAGCCTAGCCATAACTTTACAACTGAAAATTACACCATTCATCATCAATATTGAAATGGGTTCCTTGCACATTTTTTTGTGAAAGGACATTTTTGAAATGGCTTGTAATCTATCTCAAAATCACTGACTTGTGTGTTATAACCTATAGAATCCACCAAGGATGAACGGGTAAATAATGGTTTGGGTGGAAAGACAACCCATTTGAGAACTAAAACAAATGCTTATAGTGACAGCAAGCACTGATTACAACCCCAGCATGCTGTCTTATTTGTGAGATTCACAATAAGCCAACAGCATTTACCTTAAACAGTGTACTTTCAAACATTCTAACTGATGAGCATTTCCATCAGCAATGTTTACATGCGTATCAATTGAAAGTGTAGTAAATAATCTGTAAGCATTTTATATTAGAGCTTAAGATTTTAAGCACCTTCGTGAACCACTATGCAAAGTGTGCACTTGCCCATAACACTACGCAAACTTGGTTGTGGCGTTAATGACCAAATTCCCATTATGGAAAGTTTGTACATATAGATATTACCCACACAGATAGTTCTTATAAATGAAGCTGACACAAATTTGGTACCTTTTGTTTGGGCTAGAGAAAGCTGAAACTTAAAGAAGACTTATGGCTTACACTCAACAGTTAACAGTTACTACCATACACTTAAGCTAGGCATACACACATGCAGGGACATAATGGTACCCGCAAGTCACATTTTGCATTTGCAGGTAATTTCATAAGTACAGGTGACCCATCTTGTTATCTTTATGAAAGCATGCTTTCATCAATAAACAATTTTAACTGGAATCAATATCAAATGAAACAAAATGTAGTGGCCCAACAGGCTGATTAATAATTTGTTGGACAGAATCAGACACACACGAGTGTGGACTGCATGAGCCAGGAGGAACAGTGCACCTCGTTTCGCAATGTGTAATTGGTCGAAGAATGCGCCGAACCTCCGCGTAGCTTGTTGCGCTTATATGAGGTGTGCGTATCTCCTGTCCAAGTAATTGTTATGTAGTAAGAAATAAAGGTCAAAACCATCCATTATGGAACGATTTAGTTTACAGCTTGCTCATTCAGACGACTGGATTGGGAGTAATACCATCGTGACAAAATCTCAAACTGATTGCGCTTGTCAGGCAAATATCCTAGTCTACATTCAAATGGGCTGAAATACTTTTATCAAACTTCAAATGAGCAATGTTGAGCTTTGAAAGTGAACTGGAAAAGTTTGTCACAGTCTCAGTTTTGTCACTTCTAAGGAATGAGAAATATCTTAGGCCCGTTATTACATAATGATTTTATGACACACATCAAGCAATTTAGTCCAGCAGCGGAGGAGGAATAGATGAAAATCTCTGATAAAGTTTTTTTCTCAGCTGATTATATCTCTTTGAAAGGTATATAATGGAATCCAGGTGGGTGTAAAATTGCCACCCTTGGGCA
>JAMKCH010087364.1:0-40244 GCA_023653785.1 Ophioderma brevispina | reverse complement strand
TGGTGCTGTTTCTGTTCATAGCATCAAGAGGAAATATTTCCTGGGCCTTAAATTTCACTCTGGTAATGAGAGAAATATAAACTTTCTTCTGATACCAAAATCACAATTTGGTGGAGTAAAGTTAGCAACCTTTTTTCAATTTTTTTTTTTTTTTGCTGCACCTTTAACACACCACAAAATATTACCAAAGTACTTGATGTTTTGATGTACCTATAAACTCTGTCATTCTTTTGTTGATCTATCATTATTTTTTTGAATTGTTGATTTTGTTTTGGTTAGCTATAAGCCACCCACCTGCTACCGAGCTTTGTGAGTTTCTGCCAATACATGCCCTTGGGTAATAAGTCACGCAGAAAGAGATTGCGATCACCGTGATGATGTCCTTGATTGCACATTGGACTTATCTAAAAGACTGGGTTTTTCTTTCAATTACACGGGTAACCTGTTTACAGCGGGCAACTAGACCACAGAGAAACATTTCTTTTTTGCGGGCAAGAAATTTTTGTGAAAAGGCAAGAACCCTTCAATGTCAGTGGGCTATCTCATTGAAATTTGGGCTACCCTTGTAAAGTTATCTGATTTAGGTTAAGATTTAAAGCAATATTAGCACATTTTTTTGAAGGGCGCCCCCAATTTTTCAAAAATTTGAACATTTTTACACGGTTGCATTGGTAACTGGCTAGTAAACTATACCTGTGAATGGTTAGCTCGAAAATGTCTATGTGTCACAAACGAAGGAATTTTGTACTAGAATAATTATTATCGGGGAATCCCCGATAATAATTCAACGGCTGCTGGAAACGGCCTTCCAATGTGAAATAGCCGGGAAATAGTGCCATGTACGTGTCTACGCTCATCCATTAGTTGTTTTAATAGTTCGGGCAAGTCAAGTTAGAAGTTATTTCCTACTATTTCATCATGGACGGACATAAACGTAGCATTTCCAGCTCTGCCGTTAAGTCCAATCTGGAATCCCAATTCTAATTACAAAATCGCTTATTTTGTGATAAATACTCATTTTTTAGCAGTCTCGTTCGCCAATGTTGGCCATATTGCTTTACGGATTTGCCCCACAAGAGAGTTTCCATCATTTGAATGTAAGAAGGTTTTGTAAGGTATGTGCAATACTGCCATGTTATCCATCTGTGTGCTGCCTTGTACTAGGATGACCTCTCATTTATTTCCTTGAGCCAGTGGCTCTTGAAGAGCACGAGAGAAAGGAAGAGGGAGATAGAGTCAAGAAAGTTCAAAATTTCTGTGTCCTGAAAGTTTATAGCTGATTTATTTACAATTACACGGCTAACCGGTTTACATCAACAGACAAATGGACCATGGAGAAAATCCTGCTGGGGGAAAAATTCAAGACACGACAACCTCATAAAATGGAAAATTAGGAATAAACTGTAATTAAATGGCCTGGATTGTGGGATTAAATGGCACCATTTATGCTTAGCGTGGGTGATGTAATGGCAAAGTAAGAACCTTTGAAATTTTAACCAAATGTCTGTCTGCTCAGGAAATTTATTAAATTATTGAGATGTACGCAAGTTATAAATCTCTTTTCAAGTAGTTGTTGTATGCCATTTGTCTCATTTGCTTTTCCTGCAAACGTGAGAGACTGTATTATCATTTTCATTTGCATTTTTTAGTTCATTAAAGGGATAAGCAGCGATAATGCAAGAGAATCAAAAAGGTCATGTGATCCCACAAAAATCCTATTCTTATTATATCATTTAGAGCCAAAAAATCCATGAAAATTAGGGGTGAAAAATTAAATTTTCACTGTATGTCTATGGAAATTTTATGACATTCTATAGTAATACTAGGTATGTTGGTACTTACTTTGGTATCAATGGAAAGAGGAGGACCTAAGCTATTAATTAGTACTGAAATCAAATGTCTGTGAAATTCTGACATCCTACAAGGCATTTCGGGATCACCTCATACTCTACCTTTACCCCGGTGGGTGCTCATTTTTGCAAGAAAAGAAACATAAAATATCAATTGACAATTGCACTAAATCATTTGGTATCCAAAAAGGGAGTTTTGTAGGATGCAAGTTTATCGGAAGCTATCCACTGTTTTTAGTAGGCGTATTTAGGGAAGCCATCTCAAAAGCCACTGCATTAAAACCAATACAGACTCTATACTAGAGATTTCAGTGGTGGTGTCAGACCTCTTTTTCTGGGAGGGGGTCCAAATGGGGGAAAAGTGAATTTGTGGTGGTGGGCAAAAATGAAATTCTGGCAGTGAAAAAAAAAATTGGGGGAGGAAAATACCCCCCCCCCCCACCCTGGTAGTGCAGCTACTGGTTAAGTTCCACTAACATTGATAGTGACATAAACAATGCATGTGCCGATTAAAGTAAGAACTCATCACAAAGTTTCTCTCAATTCACACCTCTATGCTCTAAATCTTTGACTCTAAATGTTGAATGAGATAGAATGGAACTAGCAAGCGTCTGTGTACATAATAATTATGATGACTATCACGCCTTCATCACGATCATCATCACTCATCAAATCATGTCAGACATGCTTTCACGCATGCGGACCTCTACCTCTCCCTTGCAACGTACAATTTTTTCTTAACCATCAACAAAAGTTTCTATGTAATATGCAATGTAATATGTATTCTGTCAGAGTGAATCCTGTTTTACAGTGTGATTAGGAATAACAGACATCAGATATTGCACAAATTGGCTGTAACCAGTTAATATCCTTACCTTCCCCCTAGGTGATAGATTACTTATCTCGTCACAAGGGGGTATGCATTCAAAGTATTTACCTAGTGGACTATTCCATTTGGATTTCCATACTCCCCTGTGGAACTGAAAGCTTTTTGCCTACATTTTCCCACAGGGTACGTGTGTTCAGTGGCAGCATCAAACATTGTTGGTGCATGGCAATAGGAAAAAAGTGAATTTCAGGGGCAAAATTCATAACATTATTGTAGTTTTTCCCCAAAAGTGGTAAATTTTGAACTTTGTGACTTCCTGGACAAAATGGGGGGGGGGGGGGGGGGGCTCAAGAAGTTTAGGGGAAATTTACCCCTTGCATCCTTTTGAAGACCTGTGGTAAAGCTCCATTTCAAGAAATATGGCCTAAACAATTTTTTTTTTAATTCTGGTAACATGCTCTAAAAATTTGGGATTAAAGAAGGAGAAAATTTTATTTTTGCAAAATATTTTTTGTGTGGAGTCTATGGAGTCTTGTCAAATTCTACAAGAAGACTAAATTTCCTCCCTGGTAATAGTTCCATATGTACCACCCTCGAATTTGGTACATGTACAAATTTATTTTTTATATTTGGCCTAGGTTGAGAGTGTTTTTTGTGTGTTAGGCCATTATAAAAAAAAATAGTTTCATGTAGAATTTTAAAGAGAGGTACATCTGACCTCTTTCCTTTTCCCCAAAGGGCATAATTTTTTTTTTCCCTGACACAATAATTAAGGAGGAAGGGTTACCAGAAACCATATTTTTTATTTTTACTTGGCCTAGGTATATCCGTTTTGCTTATTTCCTAATTTTATACTGGTACACATCGCATGTAAAGCTCATGTCCAATTAGCTAAGTCAAAGACCGGGGAGTGAAGGTACAGGTCCCTTGACAGAGCCCACATGACTTTGTCTCTCAAATCCTAAAGGGAAAATCTGAGTAGTTTTAAAATTTAACATTTTTGTTTTTTTGTTACTTTTTTTAAACAGTTTGTTTACCAGGTGAATTGGTCGTTTTACAGGTTTAAACGGTGTTATGTTTAATCACAGTGATTTTGAACCATCCAGGTGTCAGCCCCAATTAAACAAGGTGTTTTAATGAATTGCCTTTTTCAAGTTGTTTAATAGTTTTTGGCAGCAAAAGAAGGCTGATTTTTCTCATTTGCAACAAAAAAAAATAGAATAAAATTGGCCATGATTTGATTGTCCTACATTTTCTACTACCATATAATCTTTCTACTGCTGATAGCAATTTCATGTGGCTGCAGAGGAAAAAAGGGCAAGATGGTAAAATAGAGTTATCCACTTATAACTCATACATGTCCTCTAACAAAAAGGATTTTCATCTATTTAAATAATTGATTGAAGAAGATAGGAATAAAAATGTAGAACAGTGTGATCAGAAGTGATGCAATCATGCCAAACAGTCCAGAAGAAAGCGTACAAGTATGTATACGTACAAGTACGTACATATGTCATAATTTCCCACAATGCAGTGCAACTTTTTTTAAAGAAATACATTAGCTTTAACATTTTACTCCGGGACAGTTTATTTTTACAGTTCTGAAGCTGCAATCTTCACTATATAGAGTTTCAAGGCTTATCAACAAAATGTATGTGCGGATTTTTGATATCTTTTTTCAAATAAAAGTTATTAATTAAGAAAATTGATATGACATCATTTGTGACATTTTTTTTTTTGAATAATTAAATTTTGACATATGAAATCAAAATTTTGACACAGATAATTTGTTTATAATGTTGTTTGGTATTAGTTATGAAACTTGTATCCATTCTGGTCTCAAAACTTGGAATCCCGAGAGGAATTTTGTAAAATCCTTTTGTATTTCTTTATAATTTGGTGACGTGTGTACGTACTTGTATGTGTACGTACAAGTACGCCATCTTCTGCACTGCCAAAGGTAACTTAGATAAGATGGGTAAAATAATCTGTCAAAAGTTCTTCATTACAAACTCTTTAACTTTAACACTGAGTATAATGGAAATTCAAACGGAGCTAAACTGGACAATTTGTGCTTATTTAGCTGTGATGTAACTGTCGGTCATGTCCTGAGGTCCAGTGACCTGACCATTGAGTTATGATGTATGTTATGATGCCATAGCCATGATTGCTTCCCCAGGCTTAAAGTACTTCAATAGGAATATTTATTGGTATGCGTGTTACGCATCAGCTTTGTTATTTTCATCATTTTCTTCAAGTGTGCAAATTGCAGTAGGAGGAGGGGAGAGTGAAGTAGGGGGATGCTTTGAAAATATCCAATTGAAAAGGACACTGATTTAACTTTGTTTCAACTCTCAACCAGTCATTGGCTACAAAAACTAAGACTGTCTCTTAAAGTGACAGGAGGAGATTTTTTTGAGGATACGGATTTCTCTCAAATTGCACTGGATCGCTTGTAGACCACCTACCAAGAACGTTTCGAAGGTTTATTGGATAAACAAGTACTAAAGAAAACCACAAATCTTGTTTTTAACTTGCCTGACTATCGTAATTGTTCCCATAGAAAACCGTGCTTTGACTTTTCTGTCTGCGACAGAAAGTACTAAATCATCATCTTATTACATAAAGACGGTGTATTCGGCTTATTCACTTCAGGTGTGATCTAATGCATTGGAAAGCATTCCTAATATGCAAAAAACCCGGGTTCAAAAAAAATTGGGGGCGCTTCTTTCTGAAAATCTCCTCCTATCTCTTTAATATTCAAAATCGAGAGTGTGTATTTCTCTTTAAGATATGGGAGTCAGCTGCAGATGGTGCTCAAAGACAAGTCTTGTTTAATAAGTTTAATAGTAGTATAGTATAACATAACTATTTTGTTGCTTAGAGATTGTGTGGTCCAGTGGATAATGCCCCTGACCCACACCAAAGGTTGTGAGATTGAGCCGCATCTGTTGCCAATGTGTTGCATAAAACCCTTGATATCTCAAGTGCTCACTCTACCCAGGTGTATAAATGGGTAGAGGCATTATTAAAGGCTGATTCAGAGATTTTGAAATTTAACTTTTTTGTGTATTAATTACAAATAGTCAACTGGAACTAAAGATAGTTACCTAAAATGCTCAATTCCTAAGTTTGGGATGAATCGGATTTTTCGTTTTGATGCAGTAAACATTTATGTGTAGTACAACAGTGCTATAGGATACTGTGTATAACAAAAATTCCAGATCCGTAATTTATAACAAAGTTGTGATTTTCTATATGAAGGACTGCGACTTGAGCTTAGCCATTTCACACAGTGATTAGTATATGGGCAAGCATTATGTACATGCAAAAAACACGATTTGTTTGAAAATTGAGGGCGCCCTCCTCGGGAAATCTCTGAGTCAGCCTTTAAATGCTGGGAAGGTTAACAGACTCACTATAGAGGTGTAATGATCCCCCTACAGCAACATTATTTGGTGGAGTCTGGTCCATTCGATTTAAAAGATGGGCACTTTGTTCCTGTATGTACACGGGTCCATCTCCTTTGTCTTTACCTATCATACATAGAAGAATACACTAGAAAGAATGAAATGGCATAAATATCAATAGCTGCTTAAAAATATCCAAGGAAATCTTTCTCAATTGACTTATAACACTTAATTTATTAGATGGAAAACATATCCAGCTAAACCCATGCAAGATTTCACAGAACCAATTTACAGTGATAAGTAAATGATCGCATTTGACAGGCTTCTAGAAGACATCCAAATCACACTTATCAGATGAAATTGATTCTTAGCAGGTTGAAATATGAGAATCTCTCTGAGTTGAAAATCAATTAAATTTCTTTTATTGTTCACCCTAGTGGATTCCTACCATTACTAATACTGAAACAATGATACATAGACAAATCCCTTGGAAATTGCTTCTTGGAACCCAGAGTTGTTAGTTTTGTGTCAAGTCCAAAACATTGTAATGATAAGACAGGGGTTCTCAATAGGCGACCCGCGGGCCAAATCCGGCCCGCCAACCACTGATTTTTTGGCCCCCGACTTGTATAAAGTATAAAGGGAAACATAAGAATTTCAGGTGTATTTGGCCCTCAAGTAGGGAACTTTCAAACATGTTTGGCATTCTATGGCCCCTCAGCTAATATAATTGAGAACCCCTGTGATAAGATAATAATTCTTAATGGAAAGTAAGAAATGATATTTTTAGGATATTTTTCAAGGAAATTATGTGACTGGACCAGTCAGGCAGTTCAACTGGTCTGTGCACTAGAATTTAACTAGATATATTTCATTTTACATTAAATATTTTGAAGTACAAACACATGGCTGTCATATTAACATCACCAAAATTGACAAAAGCTGCTAAATGCTGGGTATTTTACAAGCTCATCTTTCATTAACCTTCCCCAGCCAAGCTGAAACCATGTAAATAGGTATGGATCATATACTCTCTGTGTGGAAAACAACCTCCATAGAAGCTGTAGCAAATTTATAGTGCTATCTTCAGTAGATAGCAATATTGAGCTCCATATATTTCAGTGAAGTTATCCAATGGGCCATCTCTATCTATACTTCCCTTAAGCTCTCAACAAGTCTTTGCATCCACTATTCCAACCCACCATTTGTCATAATCCTTGCTCCCTTCACCTCTGACGTAAACTGATAATATCGCAAGCTCAAACAGACAGCAACTTTAATATACTGCGATCACCTTGGTGATAAGGTGGTGTTATCTTGTGGTTAGAGTTAATATGAGATGACAGGTTTCTCGATAACAGTGGAAGGATGACAGCTAATATTTACTTCTCACAATGCACGCTTTTCCTTGTGTCGTGATATCATTATGTAACAAACGACGCGCCTTGTTTTTTGCTTGTTGGCAGAGACAGATAAGGTTTCTGTCACTTGAGAACTGGCTGAGTAGAATTGCACCTGCGTTATGAAATATGTAATTTAACTCCAAACGGAGGTGGTCAGTTGGTGGGTGTGAGATGATAATTTTGTGGGGAAAGTGATTGATTACGCTTTGTAAATGATAGAAGATAGCATTGTAAATTGGTTTGGTAGATGTATGGCTCAAATTAGTGTTTGATTTTACTGTGCAAAGGTAATGTCAGTGGGAGCTCTGAAGTAGGAAGCATGATATCTGTTGGCGGTTACACGCAAGATACAAATCTAATAAATAAACCCCATTTTTATCCCCTTGGCTTTAGCCATGGGGATGTCATAATGGAGCAAATCACCATGTGAATGCATAAAGGTAATTAAATGTAATAACTGTCATTTGTCAGAAATTCCCATCAAACATACTATTATGCCAAGTCTTTGGTCAGTGGCTCTTCAATTGCGTCTTCAGGCTACTATGTTATCTGACGAATCATTTTAAGAACCACTGACTCAAGGAAAGATAAAGTGAGAGTTGGCGTAATACATGTCAGCACATAGGTCTGTCACATGGCAGCATTGCACTTACGTCCATCTGAATACAACTCAGCCAGGGGATATGCAAATTTACTTGCTGTTTTTTATCTGATAGAATTGTTGATTTACACTCTGAAATCTACCAGCCAATTGTATTGGTTGTACATAGAGTTATGATTTATTAAGCCAATCAGAGACAACGTAAGAAAAGTTGACAGCTTGTATAGATATACAGAAGGTTTATTTTGATTGGTTACTCAAAGGTTATATCATGCTATATCATGTAATGAGCCAATCGGAGATACGGTAAAAAAGTGTTAGACCTCATATGGCACATGCCCTCAATTTTTCTTGGTGTTGAGATTTTGCTTTGGTTGGTGGGACTGATTGATTTGAAAAGCTCAGGTTATTAGTTGGTTAAAATCTACTATAATTTTAGTAATGCATTAATAAAAGCTTCTTTTTAGAATGAGAATAAGGGTATTATTTTTAGCCTGTGCTGTGCATCTATTGTGTCATATCACACAGGCAACGGTGCTATTTTGGTGTATAACAAAGTCATCTTTGTGATTTGACTCGTTAGATACACTCCAGAGGCAAAAAAATACCTTTATTCTTGTAGTATTGAACTAAAACACCCACACACATACACACACCCACATCTGCAGTTACACAAAGTTAATTTCAAATTTGGTTTGCAATGCCAAATTGGCAATTGCATAATTGTAAGACTTTTTTTATCAATAATGCTATCTACTGAAGATAGCACCCTATTACAAGTTCACCCTAAACTGCTTGCACTCTACAGGCAACTAAAGTTGCTTAAAGTTAAAAATATTTACATTTTTAAAAATCTAACAATTATGTATTTTCTCAACATGAAAAATGCATTCAAATGAGTCCAAGTCCAAACAAGCCTAGTCTTAGGTCAGTGGTTTTTTAAGATGTCTCGGTAAGCCATCTCATGACTTAAGTGTTATAACCTATACATATCTGCAAGGATTTAAAGGTTTAACTTGTAAGAGCACCAAACATACAAATAACACTTTTGAATCCCCAGACATCCGATTGAAATCTTGTCTAATGGATATGTCATGGAGGCAAATTGAAGATTCACATTATTGTGTGTAGTACATCGTCAAGGCAACACTACTGATTCTGATTAGTGTTTAGTGATATGGGCCACTCAGGAATTGGAGCAAATCAATTTCCGTGAAAGTGCGCTGAAATCACCACCCAGGTTTTTTTGTTGGGTTGGTGGGTTTGCCATGATTTAGTTAATCCACATGGGTATTACTGTATGGATTTTTGATTGGTTGTCCATTGAGTTACCTAATGGTAATTAAGCCCAATCAGAGCCCCGGAAGAAACTTACAACAAGCACTATCAGTGATTTGCCAAATAAAAAAATCATCAAAATTCAGATTGTTTAACATGTCTGTAACAAGTATACTATTCGAACATACCCTTCAGTGATAAGATGAAAGCAACTTCTAAGACAAAATGGGATATTATAGTCATCACTCTCCTTATAAAGATCTTCCAAAATGTAATTGAATTGAGATTCATATGTTTGAACCTGCTGTTTTGTGTCACCTGCCTTAAGGCAGAAGACACGCAGGGATCAATTTGTCCACTGTAGTCTGTTTGTTGTTTGTTTGATGTCGGTTTGTTTTTGATTCCTGTTGTTGTGAAAAACATTTGGCCCTGTACTCTCTGCATACTTCATGGATTTAAAGCCAAACTTGAGTCATAGGTGCAACATTGGGATCCTCTTTCACATGCTAAGGTCAAATGTCATGTGAGGTCAAGTTGTAAGATAGGCTGAAATGTAAATTGACCTCAATTGAAAAGTTAAAGTCATTGGAACCAACTTGAGTCATAGTTGCAACATGGATCCCTCATATGTTGATTAGTCAAGTCACATGCCAAGGTCAAAGTCCATGACACATTCATTACAAACCATGACGGCAGACGACACACGTTCGGTGACCGATGTATTTTCTTTGTCTTTTCATATGAACAAAAATTATTTTAAGTCTACAGACCTATCCCTTCACTTTTTTAAATTACTCCAGCAAATATCAAATATTTTTACTCTTTTGGATGGATCACTTGATAGTGGCCAAACAGTACCTACCGATCTTAGAAGTCTATTGTATTGGCATTTAGAAGTTATATAATGTTTGTATCATGACATGAAACCAATCATCTTTTATATCATCATCTTTTTGTATTTGTTTTTAGCTCAGGTGTTTGACACGAGATGGACTTTTCCAAAATGGTTAGATGCTAGACTCATGTGTAAATTGGTCAACTGTTTTGCAAAATACAATAAACAAGGCAATTTGCATTTACGTCGCAATCACTAAGCAGGAACAACTTAAATTACACCGGGCTAGCCTCCCTTATTCACTCTGGATAGATAGGGGATAGTATTTTTATACAGAATTCAAGGGTTTATCAACTTCCTCACAGATAACAGACGGAGCCAATTTTATAGCCCCCTATTCTGAACTTAGTTTTGCAGTACAATTTCCACTTTTTAGTCTGAATTCTACAAGGTAGAACTTCACTCAAAAGCTTTTTTTGTTTCCTCAGATAAAATTCGGAAAAGATTAGAAGCCGTACCATGCCTGCCTTTTATTGGTTACAACTATTTTTGTAATTTATCCAAAAATTTCTGATGCCATATTTTTCTTCAATTAGAGTAGGTAATGCTATCTACTACTCTACTACGCCGTATGCTGCTAGAACAATACTCTAAATGATATCAATGAGTGTCAATAATACTTTGACCCTGTGTCCAATAAAATTCCCACAAACTCCCCCATACACTGCTTATTGATAATTTGTCCAGATTTGCAGTGATAACATAAGGTTTCGGGCTATGTGGTGAACCTGCGTATATAGTACAGTACACACAAGGACAGGAAGGAGCTGGATTGAAACGGAAATGTGTCTTTAAGGAAGATGACAGCTGTATGTTGGAGGGTGGCCTTTCTTTTGATGTGAATGAATCAATCATTCATTTCATAAAAGGTATCAAAGTAAAACATGTCCACTGTTGGCCTATAAGGTCTGTCTAAATCAAATTAATGACTAAGATTTAATATAATAATAATAATACCTGACCTTTATATAGCTCCAAAAACCAATACAAAATTGCCCTAGGTGCTAGTTGACAAAAAGCAAAGCAAAGTTTTACAACAGGAAAATATGCATATGCAAAAAGTGCAGATGTAAGTAAAACACACAATGCACAAATGCTAAAGTCAATGCTTATATGCAATTGGAAAAGAAAAGATGATGTTTCACAAGTTTCTGAAAACTCAAACAGTTCCAGCACTTCTATGTGTTCAGGGAGTCTGTTCCAGATTCAGTGTCCCTAACAAGAGAAGACCTATCTGCAAAAGTGATGTGCGGTGTTCTGGGTTCATAAAAAGAGGCGTTGATGAGTTTGTTGAGCGGAGACATCTGCGACCTGATTGAATCTGAAGCATTTCCAGCGAATGTAGTCCGGAGTTTGTTGGTGACATGACTTATAAACAAGGACTAAGATTTTAAAGTCATGGTTGCTTGACAGGGCAGACAGTGTAGGTCAAGGAGATCATGGCGATGCCTCATCTTTTCGCTTCATAGTTATAAGCGAGCAGCCCTACGTTGGATGTTATTCAGTCGTTTGAGAAGGGCCTCATTAATACCAATCAGCAAGCTGTTGCAATAATCCAGTCTTGAGGTGACAAGGGTATGAACAGCAAGTTTGGTGGACTCAGTGGTTAGCATCTTCCGGGTACGACCAATTTTTATTAACTGGAACATTTGCAGCTTTGGTGATGTTAGCCACTTGGGCGGACATTACTCATACCACTGTCAAACTGACTCCAAGGTTTCTGACAGTGTGTCATGCATTGGAACATCTATGCCAGCAATATTTACTCAAGAAAGATGGAATTTGGCAAGATGGGGCACGGAGGAAACCAAAAACTAAGACTTTCTGTTTTCTCGGCATTAAGTTTAAGGAAACTACTGGAATCCACTCTTGAACTTCGCGCAACATCGTCAAGGTTAGACACAGCTCGATTTACTCCATCCGCGATGTGGGACAGAAGATACATAAATCTGGTGTGTATTCGTCAGAGTAGATATTGCAGTTCCATGCGTACTGAGAATGATAGATCCATTGGGTAGTATTGTAAATTAAAACAAGAGCAGGCCAAAGCACGGAACCCCTGTGAACCCCAAGAAGTAAATGACGGCTAGAGCAAAAGTTCCATTAATGTAGATGCGGTGTTCGTCAGACAGTCAGACAGGTATGACTGGAACCAGTTCAAAGGAATGTTACGAATACCCAGAAGGTCATGGAGCCTGGTGAGTGTAATTACCTTGTGATCAATGGTATTAAAGGCACTACTAAGGTCCAATAGCAGAAGTCTGGTGACAACTTTCGCTCCATAGCCCACATTATATCGTTGTGGACCTTAATCAATGCAGTCTCTGTGATGGGAACGTTTTATATGCAAGATTGTAATTGGTTCATGTAGATGAGTATTGGACATATAAATCAGTCTCAACTGCTTAGCACAACCCTTCGAGCCCTGGAGATGAAGGGAGATACTAACAGGGCGATAATTTTTAAGGCTTGTTGTAGTCAAGGCTGTTTCTTTAGGATGGGGAATATGATGGAGATTTCAGTGGGGCCAGGGACAACACCTTACATTAAAGACATATTCACAATGGATGAGATCGCAGGAAGAAGTGCATCCAAATGTTTTTGACCAACCATGAAGGCAGAGGATCAAGTAGACAGGACGGACAAGGAGACTTCATAATAATCTCCTTAATATCATCCAGGCACAGACCACAGTTTTGCGAAATTTCCCACTGTATCATTACAGTCAACCCAGGTTTCAATGTGGATTCATCTTGTCATTCGATGGCATATTAGACCTGGATTGTTCAATCTAGCCATGAAGTAGTTAGCAATTGATGAGCTAATACTAAGGACAATCGTGATCAGGCGTGTTGTTGGTGTTTGTTGTGGAGAATGTCCCCGATGATTGTTTGAAAAACATTGTTACTGAAATCGTTACCACAGTCGATAATTTTGCCATTGAAGAGTACATTTAGCGTGATAGAGTGCGCTGTTGATCTATTTTGCATTTCACTTGAAAATCTCAAAGTCAACAGTTAAAGTGACAGTGATCCATTTGCGTTCTGCTTTTTCCTGCGCCTTTAATTGTATTGCAAAAGAATCAGGAAAACAATGGTGGTGGGACTCTGGGTACCACAGTTTTTTACGAGATGGGCTGTTTGTCTAATAGGCAAGCGAGGGAGTTACATTTATATGGACACAAACAGCACAATAATAACATTGGAAGCAGGAGAAATTGTAAGACTTGAGATAGAATATCGTCTTCAAAGGCTCGAGTGATCAATTGATCTGAATTTCCTGGAGGTACAGACTTATGAAGAGCTTTGGATTACCAATGTTAAGCTTGTACAAGCAAATGAGTGACATGATCTGATATTAATCAAAGACACGAAGTACAGTCAACAAGGGTATCTATCTCACGTGAGTTGAATGACTACATAACGTGTGTGCCCACCATTATTGAGGGGGTCCTACAACCGGAAGCTTCAGACAGGACTTTCAGTCAAGGCAACAATTTTCTTATGTCGGGATCTGTCAGGCACATCAAGATGAAGGTTCACCATCTCCAACCAATACCATTCACCTTGGTGATGGCCAGTCCTGCAAAAAAGTGTGAAAATTCTCAAAGAACATACAACACGTGAGTTTATTGGTGGGTGGAGGAGGAGGCCTGCCTATAGTGGTAACAAGAGTATAAAACATCTGGTCCACTTGGTAAACACAAGATCACAGGTTCAAAGTCTTAAAGTGATGGCTCGGATATCAGACGTGGATGCAACATTGAAGCATGTCTATACAAACTGCTATCCCTCATGGGCATCACCACCTCCTCGTGGTAAGTTGAATATGTCATATATGCCAGATGGAGCAAGAGAGGATAAGTAGAAGTCATCTTTTCATCTCCATGCAGCATAATATTTATTAGACATGCTGATTGATTTTTGTAGATATCTTCAAAGGATTTTGGTGGAAATCTCAAAAACCACGGATCTAAGCTAGGCCTTGTTGGAGAGGTCATCTAATATTTGTGTGTGCTGATTTTCATGTTTATAAAACGTTTATAATTTAGAAAATTGGACAATTAAAAAAAGGGACTTTAGGTCAATCTGCTTGATGCCTAAGGTGAGGGTTAAAACATGAAGATGAGGGACAGTTTTAAAATGAGAATCAGGTTTTTGGCATGTATGTGACATGAATTTCTAGATGATTTACAAGTTACCGACATAGTGATAATCAATAATACATTGTACCGCCTTTGACTCTTTGTCTTTTGGGTCTCCGTGTTAGAACAAGTATAGATTGCAACCATTGAGCTGGCTCCCAAATGATCTGTGGTCCTTTTAGTAGCCATCTAAAGTGACTAGACTAGGCTTTTTTTAACTCAGAATATTTGGAGTAGTGGATGACGGCAGGATAAGTTCAGGATGACCAATGAGAAAAAAACAACCTTTTATTCTGATATCAAAAATGATACTAATTCTGGGTAGGTCCGGGAGTCCCAAAGGTGATTAGAACAAGCATCTTTAAGGAGTTGTTTGCTTCCAAATTTCTTTTGACCAATAGTAAAGTGTTGTTCTAATAAACAATGGTTTATTCTGTGTTTAGCTTTATGGACCGAGGAGCGGTTCTGAAGTCCTCGGATGTCTAGATATACAGAAAATGAGTGGTTGTGTGGTGTGTGCATGCGCATGTTTGTGCATGTGTAAGTTTATTGGGGTACACATACGAGTAAACATAACATCACCTTAAAAACACATCAGATTTTCAAGTGCTGCCATGCTGCTATAAAACAGCTCAAGATTTACCTCAAATCAACAATGTACGGAAAGGATTAAAATCAACAAAAGTTTCAGAACGTGTCAAAGGAATCTTGTAAATTGGAGACAACTTATCAATAGCATGTCCAGCAGACATGTCGTGAGATACTCTCGCTATGTACTCCTGAAAGGTTCATGGTACAACCAGATGGACGTTATAAGAATGCTTGTCAACATAGTGTACATGCAGAATTATTTGCACTGGTTAATTTTCTGCCTTTTTTGCCAATCAAAGGTTGAGGATGAAAAAAAAAAGTATGAAGATATCTCACAGTGTTAAATAATGCTTAATGCACAAATTGAGGGCATTAGAGATGATCAGGATGGCAAGCCCTAGGAGTGTCGCTGGCCTGGCCAGTGATTTTATGCCTATATTGTGTGTTCATATCAATGACATCATCAACACATCTTTTTGGACTTTTTGCATTTTCTCAGTAAGATTGATAATGGTTAGGAATGTTCACTGCCCCTGTGACCAGCAAAAAACCTGTATAAATCACTGTGTAATTTGAATTATGTGACTGAATAATTCACCTTTTCTTTTTATGTATTTATACTCTGGCCGGATTCGAACCGGCAACCGTCGTATTACATGCACGACGCTCTTACAACTAAGCTATCAGGCGGGTTGGTATAGGAGCGATAGACATCCGAGTGGATAGCATCGAACGGTATATTTACATATAGAGGTATATTTACATATATGATGTATATTTTTTGAATGTTAATTGAATGAGAAGCCACTCAAGTAAATGTTATCATTTTCTTTGTAAATCTATAACATGAGGTTTGCAGGATGAAGTACACCTATTCACTAGGTGTTAGAGACATGATGTGTTAGCACATCAACAAGTATTACCACAAGCTTCTCTGACCTTTCAAGTTTATTTTTAATTAAAACATGTTAGTTAAAACAAGAACTCGACATCATTACATCAGTTGCACCTAACTCTGATCGTGTGTGTCTCGATTTACTTAGAATATTTCAGAAGTGAACAAAACTTAATGGACTTTTTACCCATTTCTCGGTTCACATCATGCTTGCCAGAATAATCACTGACCAAGAATCCTATGGCCTGGGTGTACACAGAATGACCTCTGACAACCCCATGTGACTTTGACCCATTCACAAACCACAGTGGCAGACAATACTGGTGTTCTGGGAACGACTGTATTTTTTCTTCTTTTCTTTTGGTAGTCATTAAACACAATTTATGTCCTTTCGCTTTATGCCTGTTAGCTGTTTTTGAACAAGCACAACATTTTAGACATGAAAACTACTTGAGAGGTCTGTCTGGTATAACTTTCCTTAAGAGAATTGTAAGATGAGATGAAACGGATGTCCTTGTTTATGCATGGAGCCAAGGAGGAACCGGCAATTAGAACAACCAAAATTGACATTTCTGTTATTTCTAGTGTGCTTAGCATACTGAATTATGCAGCAAAAACTTTGCTAATGAGCACCCTGGCCATGTCAAGAAAGTGCATCTCCTATGTAAGGGATGTGCCTCTAAATTGTAAGACAGTCATCTTTTGGCATGTTGTTAAACAGCCTGATTTTGTGGTCAGAAAATTTTCTCGTATATGTCTCGTGTGTCTCGTATAAGTCTTGCATTGTCTTAATTTTCAATTGAGCTAATCATGCCAAATTGTAGTCACTTATATATTTGTTATAAAAGAACATTTGTGAAGTAAATCGCATGCATGCGTCTTTCGAATTGAGTATTGGATTTCCATTGTCAACCATTCATAATATGAGTGTACATGCATATAGCCAAGAATTTTGTTTCAGAATTTTGAATTTATGAATGGGGTGTAAGGGATAAAGTATATACACTTCTTTACCCTAAAATGTACACTTTAAAGGCATGTGTGAAAAAAGGTCGCGGAACACCCAGTTGGTCAGAAAACGTCCGACTATTTACGAAGTCAATCTCTGTGCCGCATACACTAGCCTGTTAAATTAACTATGCCTGTAGAATTACAATGAGGATGTCTTATGATCAGAGAAGCAAATGTTGGTACTCATCAGGGTTTCATGTGATGATGTCATAGAAAATAGAAATCCGGGTTAGTGTCTGGCAAACAGGTGTGCATGTTTGATTCTGTTTCATGATTTTAAGGTACATGACCCACTCATTGTAAAATCTTTCATATGTTTTCTCATCTCATATGGAAGCATATCACTAAAAACATATGATTACAAATTTTGATATAAAATTGGATTGATTAAGCCCAAATTAATTGGTCGAGCTATGAGTTGCAAAAATATTGGGTGAGATGCAGTCGAGCCCAATATTTTAAAACTCATAGCGAGACCAATTAATATTGGGCGTATATCATCCTTGGACTCCTCAAAACATGATTATGAGTTAAATCGGTCTAGGTGTTTGACATTGCCATCAGCGGCGGCACCAGACATTTTCTGGGGACAAAACGTCCAAATTTTTGAGATTTTTAACAACTCTGGCCCAAAATCGCTTATATTTGCCCAAATTTGGTGATATTTGGCCCAAATTGCTGATTTTGGCCCAACATCTGTCATTTTTCTTCTGACTGGGGGGGGGGGGGGGGGGGTGGGGGGGGGAAATGGGGGAAGAAAAAAATAGGGGGGAATTGCCTCTTCTGCCCCCCCCCCATACCCCTCGCTGGCGCCACCACTGATTACCATATCAGTGTACCGCGCTATTTTGAAGGAGGTCAATCCACAATGCATAGTAATTGCCCCTTGAGTGACATTCCATTTGGGTCCTGGAGTTGGCTGTTGTTGGGAAACTTTTTCAAAAATATTGGTGGAATTGGAGTAAGCAATGATTCTATCGAGCAATAAAACTAGCTGCAACTAACTTTGCCAAATTATCAACTACACCTTAACAAACATCCCAAACCTTAAACAGCCGTGTGATAGCAGACACTGTTTGCAATGCATAACTAAACACCTTTTCCATGTCTTCCTTTCCTACTTCAAATCAGTGCACACAACACAGCTTGACATTTCCAATGATTATAGAGTGAATCTGGATCGTCTATTGGCCCAAATCCATTTGGAATATAGTTTAATCCTCTGGCCGCTGTATGGCTCATGTTTTGTAAATTATTTATAAGAGCTATGTTGTCCAGACACCTGTCAAAGCATTGGGGGTGATTAAAGGCACTCTAGGCTAAATTCTACATGGCTGATGGATTCATAATTACTAGTGGACAGCACACTGAGCCGTAACTTTAGTATAGGTCTTTTAACCTTTTGAGTATAGTCGCTCAGTGACCCATATTTTTAAACTTTGTCAAATATTTTATGTCTTTAAAATGACAAGAGGAGATTTTTTTGAGGATACGAATTTCTCTCAAATTGCACTGTATCCGTTGTGGACCACCTACTGAGAACGTTCGAAGGTTTATTGGAAAAAAACCAATTACAAAAGAAAACACAAGCAAACCTTGTTTTGAACTTGCCTGCTATGTAATCGTTCCCCTCTATGGACAGTCAATATTTTGTATAATAGCCATCAGAGAGATTGTATCAAAGGTGTGTAGTACCACCTATGCTTTGATCAGCACTAAATAGGCACTAATTATTTAGCTTTTTAGCTTATTCCAAGCACTATGACTATGCTTTGACTTTCTGTCGTTGCCAGGGAAAGGAAATACCAAATCATCATCTTATCATAAAGACTGCCGTATTCAGCTATTCACTTCAGGTTGTGATCTAATAATGGTAAAACATTCCAAATATGGAAAAAAAAAACATTGGTTGAAAAAAATTGGGGGCGCTGTCTTGGAAATGTCCTCATGTCTCTTTACGACACCCCGGTTACCATCACAAGAAGGAACTCAAATTCGGACTTGTCACAGTAAAAAGAGTATCTCAAGGACTCATCAATCTATGTTACCTCTTAACATCAGATGAGGAAAAGGTGGACAGTAAGATAAGGGGTCCAAACCAACACATTTCCTTCAAGCTGACATAAGGGAAAACAAGCCAGTGACAACTATAACAATGTGTACCTAAACTCAACAATTGTGACGAGAACTCTAAATGTCAGCCATGTACTGTGGGCTAGTCAGCTCTCTCAACTTACATTTTCAAACAGATTGGGACCGGGTTTAAGCTTTCTTGATAAAGCATGGAGCAATCAGATTCCCTGTGTTGAATGCCTAAATGGATACATAGAAACCTAGACAGGGTGTCCTAAAATATCCTAAAGAATGCACTGATTCAAACCTGGAACACACAATGTTCAAAATATGAGTAAATTTAATTCCAGCTGTACAGTTGTCGGTTCTAGCAGACCAGCCTTGATCAAGGCTAGTAAGCATGGGTGTTTGTGGAGTCGTAATGACTTCATTTGTATGCCAGTGTCACTCAACATACCCCACTACTGCCGGCTGAGGAACACTCACAATTTACTTATCTAAAGGATGGCAAGACTGATTTTGATGACAATTTATGGCTCAGGAAACCCACTCTTGCATGCACTATTTCGACAATTAAAAAACAGAGATATTTACACTTCAATTCAGTGATACATTGTTTTCAGGAAGACTTCAGTATTGCTGTGTTACTCAGGGAAATTGTATTTTTTGAGAAAAGGGAAATATTCGGAGGATACAATTTGATCACAGATATATATTTAATAAATATCAAAAAAGCATATGTTTTGAAATACTTTTTATTGGTGAACACTCTTTCAAACAAAAGAGTTGAAAAAACACTCTAAAAGAGTGAAATCTCACACTAAAAAAAGGAGCCAGTTGAGGGACGCATCTTTTAGAGTGAGTCAACTCTAATAAAGATTTAAAAAAATAACTCTAAGCAAAGAGTGAATGAAGTGATCACTTCTTTTTAGAATGAGAATAAGGGTATATTTTTAGCCTGTTGGTGCATTATTGTGTCATATTCACCACAGGCAACCGTGCTATTTGGTGTATAAAACAAAGTCATCTTGTTGATTTGTTGATTGTAGATACACTCCAGAGGCAAAAAAATACCTTTATTCTTGTCGTATTGAACCTTAAAACACCCCACACACATACACACACCCACATCTGCTGCAGTTACACCCCAAAGTAATTCAAAATTTGGTTTGCAATGCGAAATTCGCAATTCGCAGAATTGTAGACTTTTTATCATATGTCTATCTACTGAAGATAGAACCTATTACAAGTTCACCCTAACTGCTTGCACTCTACAGGCAACTAAAGTGCTTAAAGTTAAAAATTAAAAATATTACATTTTTTAAAAATCTTAACAATTGTGTATTTCTCAACATGAAAAATGCAGTTTCTTCAAATGAAGGATCCAAGTCCAAACAAGCCTAGGGTCTTAGGTCAGTTGATTTTTAAGATTGTCTCGGTAAGCCATCTCATGACTTAAGTGTTATAAAACCTATACAGATCTACAAGGATTTAAAGATTAACTTGTAAGAGCACAAACATCAATAACACTTTGAATCCCCGGCATCCGATTGAAATCTTGTCTAATTGGATATGTCATGGAGGCAAATTGAAGATTCACATATTGGTGTATGGGTTACATCGGCAAGGCAACAATATGCTTTATGATTAGTGTTGGTTTTATGGGCCCCCAGATTGGAGCAAAAGTGCCAATTCACGTTTGAAGTGCGCTGGAAATTCAACAACCAGGTTTTCTTTGGTGGGTTGGTGTTGTTTGCCATGAATTTTAGTTAACCACCATGGGTATTACTGATGGATTGATTGGTGTCCTTGAGTTACATTAAGGGATACATAAGCCAATCAGAGGACCCGGTAAGAAAACTTACAAGCACTATCAGTGATTTGCAAATAAAAAAACTCATCAAAATTCAGATGGTTTTAACCATGTCTGTAACAAGTATAGTGTTAGATCGGTCTCGTAGGCGTCTAAGGTCAGAAATAGAACTACCTTTCCAAACACTAATAAAGAGCTGTGCACAAATGATCCTGAATTTATATAATATAACAGATTTAATGATTTGTTAATTGTTTTCAAGAATTGGTATGTCAAAAACAAATTACATAAAATCACACTCAATATTAAGATAATTGTATACTTAATTGTAAACAGAATGTCCATTAATCTCCACCACAAAAAAGCGTTGCAGTTCAACGATGATATGTCCTCACAGCGAAGACTTAGGACTTCAAAATGACAGCGCACAAGTTCATACAAAATTCCTCGGGTATTATATTCCAAGGGAATCTCATCAGTCCTGAAGGGAATCTTGTCCAGCAGTTCAAGACGGAACAAGGTTTTAAATTAAGTCCCTCGACGATAATAAATTCCCACAGTATATCAGTCCAGAATAATCACCCGATTTCTATTGGCAAATTTGGATCCTATTTGATTCCCGCACTTTCGGCTTAAAAGATGGACAGTAGAATAATACAGCACTCTGCTTCACATGGAATTATATATCCTCGGCACTAGGTACGTGATGTCTGCTCCTTAAGGTGCAACGAGAGATGTTGAGGCACCAATATTGTGTCATAATAGTAATTTAGTATAGATTAGCCACTCAAAAGATTTCTTACCTCTGTATTAGGCTACAGACATTGTCTCAAAGAGAGAAAAAAAGGTGATTTGATTTGCTTATATTCAATATAAAAACATAGGCTGAATTTCGTATTTGCTCCTTACGAAATTAGAAATTTCACCAATTTTGTACCAAAGAACATTTCTCAGCTTAATCCTTTCAGATAGTGCTGGTAATTTTTTTTTGATGGAAACGCTTGATCTGGGAAAAAATCAGTACTTCGATTTTTTAAGGGACAACTGATATGTGAATCTCTCGTTGCACCTTACTGCAGAGTAAAACTAGCTATATCTCGCCACTTGTAGTAGTGGATGCTGGCAGGAGAGTCCTTCAGTGATTAGTATTTAACTACTCAACGATAGATTTCCTCCTTTCTGATACCAATAAATCATTACATCATTCTCATGTATAAACATAACCTACACTAGTTCGACAAATCAGATTCATACCCGAATTACATCACTTCATTATATATAACTTATGGGGGAATCCCTAGGTCATGCAATGTTTTGATCTCAAAACATTAGGGTGAACAAGTTTCTAAGTTACTCCTTGGGGAATTTCCCCACTTCCCCTATGTGCAATCTAAACAGGTGCACTTAGCGAAAAAACAACTCTAGGGAATCACCTTTTCTCTCTTTATAGTTAAACAATTTGTACTTTTCCCGTGAGAAAGAAGAGAATCTTTTCTCAAAATAAAATTGAGACAAAATAATATTTTAAAAGTGTAATCAGGAAAATGGAGGCTATATAAACAATAGCTATCAAACATAACCTGCAAAGTGCATTAAGATTGAATTTGAAGCAAACTTAATAAAGACAAAATGAGGATATACAGTCATCACTCTCCTTATAGATACTTCCAACAAAAGGTAATTGAATGAGAGATTCATATCTTGAAACACTGCTGTTTTGTGTACCTGCCTAAGAAGGGACGAAGGAAGGACACATAGGGATCACTTTGTCCACTGTAGTCTGTTGTTGTTAATGTTGTTGATGTCTGTTGTTGTGAGGTCTGTTGGCTGAAAAAAGGAACATTGTGCCTGTAAATATGAATAATTCGATGGATTAAACCAAACTTGAGTCATAGGTGCGCAAACATTGGATACCTCTTTTGCACATGTAATGTAAAATGTCCTGTGAGGTCACGTTGCTAAGATAGGATGGAATATGTAAAATTGACCTCAATGAAAAGTTAAAGTTCAATTGGAACCAACTTGAGTCCAGGTTGCAACATTGGATCCCTCATCTGTTGATGAGTGGTCAAAAGGGTCACATGGCCAAGGTCAAAGGTCTCATATGACACATTCATTACAAACCAGACGGCAGGCGACACATATGCGGTCCCGGGACCGATGGTATTTGCTTGTCTTTTTCTTATGGAAACAAAAATTTATGGATTCTACATACCTACCTTCACTTTTTTTTAAATTATCCGCAAATATAAAAAATCTTTTACTCTGTTGGATGGATCACTGATCGTGCCAACAGTACCTACAGATATATAGAAAAGTATATTGTGATTGTTCATTTAGAAGTTTATAAGTTGTATCATGAAATGAACCAATCAATCTTTTTATTCAATCATCTTTTTGTATCTGGTTTAGCTCAGGTGTTTGACACGAGAGGACTTTTCCAAAATGGTTAATGCTTAGACTCTTGTGGTAAAGTGGTCAAACTGTTTGCAAAATACCAAGTAAACAGGCAACTTTGCATTTACGTCGCAATCATTAAGAACGTGACAACTTAAATACACCAGGCACCTCCCTTAAATTCAGCTCTGGGACAGATAGGGATAAATTTTATTACAGAAGAAATTCAAGGGTTATCAACTCCTCCAGATTTACAGACTGAGCCAATTTTATAGTCCCTATTCTGAAACTTGTTTGGCAGGGACAATTTTCCACTTTTTAGCCTGAAATTCTAAAAGTAGACTTCACTCAAAAACTTTTTTTTGTTTTTCCTCAGATACATCGGAAAAAGGATTAGAAGCATAGTTTACAAATTCCTGCCTTTTATTGTTATATTTGTATTTATTCAAAAATTCAAGTGCCATATTTTTCTTCAATTAGGAGTAGGTAATGCTATCTACACTCTACTACAGGCTTATGCTGCCAGAACAATACTAGTGATTCATTAGTGTCATTAAGTTACTTTGACCCTGTGTCAATAAAATTCCAATCACCCAAACACTGCTTATTGATAATTTGTCCAGAGTCGCAGGGCTCTATGTGGTGAACCTGCGTATATAGTACAGTACACACCGCTAAGGCCAGAAAGGAGCCGGATTGATGAAAACGAAATGCGGTTCTTTCGGAAGATGACAGCTTTTTTTTTTGGTATGTGGGAGGGTGGCCTTTCTGTTGATGTGAATGGAATCAAACATCATTTCAGAAAAGTATCAAAGTTCCAAAGTAAATACATGTCACTGTTGGCCTAATAAAGGTCTAGTCTAAATCAATATTAATGCTAGGTTTATTATACATGCTGATGATTTTGAAGATGAGATAGATATCTTTCAAAGATTTTGGTTGGAAATCTCAAAAAACCACTGGATCTAAGGGCTAGGCTGGGTTTGGAGTCATCTAAATTGTATGTTTTGTGCTGATTTTAAATGTTTATAAACAGTTTATAATTTCGAATTGGACAATTAAAAAATGGACTTTATGTCATCCCGCTTGATGCTAAGGTGAGGGTTTTTTTAAAACTCCTTTGCTTAGGATGAGGACAGTTCTTTTTTTAAAATGAGAATTCAGGTTTTTGGAACATGTATGTGAACATGAATTTATAGTATGATTTACCTTACCACATATAAATCAAATAAACATTGTAGCATTGACCTCTTTGCTTGGTCTCCTGGTAGAACTTTTAGTAGAAAATAGAACAAGTATAGATTTGCAACACATGAGATGGCTCCAAATGACCTGTGGTCCTTTTTAGTAGCCATCTAACGTGACTAAGACTAGGTATTTTGAACTCAAAATATTTGAAGTAGTGGGATGCCGGCTGATAATTTCAGGATGACAATGAGAAAAGGAAAAAATACAACCTTTTATCTGATATCAAAAAATATACAATTCTGGGTTAGGTCAGGTAGTCCCAAGGTGAGTGGAACAAGCATCTTTAAGTAGTTGTTTTGCTTCAAAAGTTTCTTTCTTTTGAACAATAGTAAAGTTTTTTTAATAAACAATGGGTTTTATTCTTGTGTTTAGCTTTATGACCGAGGACGCAGGACGCGGTTCTTGAAGTCCTCGGATGTATAGATGCTACAAAACATGGTGTGTGTGTGTGTGTGTGTGTGCTGCGTGCGTTCGTGTGGGTGTTGTAAGTTTATTGTGAACCATACGGTGTGTGTGGAGTAACATAACATCACTAAAAACACATCAGTATTTTCAGTGATGCAATGCTGCTATAAAATCAGACTCAAGCTTGTACCTCAAAATCAACAAATGTACGGAAAGGTTAAATCAACAAAAATGTTCAGAACGTGTCAAAGGAATCTTGTAAATTGGAGACAACTTATCAATAGCATGTCCAGCAGACATGTCGTGAGATAACCTCTACGCTCGGTTATTCTATTACTCCTGAAAGGTTTCTGGGTAACAACAGATGGACGTCTTATAAGACGTAGAAATGATCTGTCAACATAGTTGTACATGCAGAATTATTTGCACTGTGTTAATTTTTCATGCCTTTTTGGACAATCAACATGGTGAGGTGAAAATAAAAAGATATGTGAAGATATTAGAATTTCACCGTGTTAAATACAGCTTAATGCCACAAATTGAAGGGCTATTTCAGAGATGATTCAGGGATGGCAAGCCCTAGGAGCTGGTCGTGTCATGGCAGGGTTTTATGCCATATGTGTGTTCCAGTACAAGGACATCATCAAAATCTTTTGGACTTTTGCATTTTATCAGGTAAGATTGAATGGTTTATGGAATGTTCACGGGCCCCTGTGACCAGCAAAAACCTGTCTAAATCAACTTGTAAATTTGAATTATGTGAATATTAACACTTTCTTTTTAGATATATTTATTAATTTGCCGAGATTCGAACCGGCAACCTTCGTTATTACATGAACGACGCTCTTACACCTAAGCTATCAAGGCAGGGTTGGAAGATGAGCGATAGATATCCTAGGGGATAGCATCAGAACGGTATATTTACATATCCGATGTATATTTAATATTACGATTTATATTTCTTTTGAATGTTTAATTGAATGAGAAGCCCACTCATAGTATACTGGCTACTCATTTTCTTTGTAAATCTATACAACTGAAGGTTTGCAAGGAGTGAATTACCACCTATTCACTAGGTGTTAGAGACATTGATTGCTTAAGCAATCACCAAGTATTACGCAAGCTTCTACTGACTTTCAAGTTTATTTTTAATCCAACTGTTAGTTAAAACAAGAAACTCGACATCATTACATCAGTTGCACCTAACTATGATCTGTGGTGTCCGATAATACTTAGAACTTCAGAAGTGAACAAAACTTAATGGACTTTACCCATTTCTCGGTTCACTCATGCTTGCCAGAATAATCACTGACCAAGACCCAGATGGCTGGGTGTACACAGAATGACCTCTGACAAACCCAATGTGACCTTTGACCCATTCACAAAACCACAGTGGCAGACAATATGGTGTTCTGGGGAACGCGGTATTTTCTTTCTTTCCTTTTCTTGTGTAGTCTTAAACACAATTTATGTCCTTAGTTATGCCTTGTTAGTGTTTTTGAACAAGCACAACATTTTTAGACATGAATGAAAAACACTTGAGAGTCTGTCTGGTAGAACTTCCTTAAGAGGAATTGTAAGATGAGATGAAACGGTGTCTTGTTTATGCATGGAGCCAAGGAACCGGCATAGAACAACCAAAATTGGCATTTCTGTTATTTCTAGTTGCCTTAGCATTACTGGAATTATGCAGCAAAAACTTTGCTAATGAGCACCCTGGCCGTGTCAAGAAAGTGCATCTCCTATGTAAGGGATGTATGCTCTAAATTTAAGACAGTCAATCGTTGGCATGTTGTAAAACAGCCCTCCCTGATTTGGGTCAGAAAATTTTCTCGTATATGTCTCGTGTGTCTCGTATAAGTCTTGCATTGTCTTAATTCAATTGAAGCTAATCATAAATTGATAGATCACTTCATATTGTTAAAGAACATTTGTGAAGTAAATCGATGCATGCGTCTTTCGCTTGAGTATGGGATTTCCATTGTCAAACCATTCAGAATATGGTGTAATGCATATAGCCAAGAGAATTTTGTTTCAGAATTTTGAATTTCTGAATGGGGTGTAAGGGATAAAGTATATACCACTTCTCTACAAATTTAAAATGTGCATTTAAAGGCATGTTGTGAAAAAAAGGTGAGGAACACCCGTTGGTCAGAGAAAACGTCCCCGACTATTTCGAAGTCAATCTCTGGACGCATGCACTAGCCTGTTGTAAATTAACGATGCCTGTAGAATTACAATGAGGTTGTCTTATGAGAGAGAAGCACAAAATGTGGTACGCCTCAGGGTTTCATGTGAGACGGCATAGAAATAGAAAATCCGGGGTAGGGTCTGGCAAAACAGTGTGATGTTGGATCTGTTTCATGGTGTAAGGTACATGCCCACTCATTGTAAATCTTCATAGTTTTTCTTCTCATATGGAAGCATATCACTAAAAACAATGATTACAATTTTGATGTATAAAATTGGATTGATTAAGCCCAAATTAATTGGTCGAGCATATGAGTGCAAAAATATTGGGTGAGATGCAGTCGACCCAATATTTTAAAACTCATAGGGCGAGGACCAATTAATATTGGGGCGTATTATATCATTCCTTGGACTTCCTCAAACATCGAATTATGAGTAAAATCGGTCTAGGTGTTTGACATTGCCATCAGCGGCGGGCACCAGACATTTTCTGGGGACAAAATGTCAAATTTAGTGAGATTTTTAACAAACTCGGACCAAATCGCTTATATTTGCCCAAATTGGTGATATTTGGCCCCAAAATTCTGATTTGGCCCAACATCTGTATTTTCTTCTGGCCGGGGGGGGGGGGGGGGGGGGGGAAATGGGGGAAACGAGAAGACAACTGGGGGAATTGCCTCCTCTGCCCCCCCCCCATACCCCTCGCTGGCGCCACCAACTGATTACCAATCAGGGTACCGCGCTATTTGAAGGAGGTCAATCCACAAGCATTAGTAAGTGCCCCTGAGAGTGACATTCCATTTGGTCCTGGATTTGGCTTGGTTGGGAAAACTTTTCAAAAATTTGGTGGGAATTGGAGTAAGTAAGCAATGATTCTATGAGCAATAAAACTAGCTGAAATCACTCAACATTTGCCAAAATTATTAAAACTACACCGTAAAAACAGCACCAAACCTTAAAAACGCCGTGTGATAGCAGACATGTTTGCCAATGACATAACTAAACCACCTTTTCCATGTTCTTCCTTTCCTACTTCAAATACGTGCACACAACACAGCTGGACATTCCAATGTATGAGAGTGACTCTGGATAGTCTATTGGCCCCCCAAATCCATTGGAAAATGTTTAATCCGCTTGGCCGCTTGTTGTATGTCATGTTTTGTAAATTATTTATAAGAGCTGTGTGGTCCAGAACTGGCAAAGCATTGGGGTGATAAAGCACTCTAGGCGAAATTCTTACATGGCTGATGGATCATAATTACTAGTGGGACAGCACAAAGCGCCGTAAACTTTAGTATAGGTCTTTTAACCTTTGAGTAAGTTCGCTCAGTGACCCATCATTTTTAAACTTTGTTTCAAATATTTTAGTCTTGAAAATGCAGGAGGGATTTTTGAGGATACAAATTTGCTTCTCCAAATTGCACTGGGATCCGTTGTTGGACCACTAATGAGAAAAACGTTTCGAAGGTTTTATTTGGACAAACAATTACAAAAGGAAAACAGCAAACACCTGTTTGAATTGCATGGAATCGTAATTTTTCTCATGGAACCGTTCACCCTCCTCCCGTCCTCCTTAACAATCCTTTCACTTTCCCCTCTTCACCCACCGTCCCCACCATTCTTGCACACTCTCCTCTCATTCTCCGTTCCTTCCCCCAACTTCCCCTACATCTACCCCCGCTCATCACCCAACTATACCTTTCAAATCCCCAATCTCCCTCTCCCCCCCTTCTTTCTCCTACCGCTCCCCTGCTAGCTGACTCTCCCTATCTTCGCTCATTTCCCTCACCATACCTCTCCCTTGACCCCTCCCTCTCCTTCGTCCCACAAACCCTACACCACACTTGACCCACCCGTTCACCCTATCTCCATCCTACCCCACCTAATACTACCACAAGCGCGTCACCATCCACTCTCCTCCTCCCCTGCCACTTCTCTCTTCCCCACGTACTTCTCCTCCACATTACCCCCCGCCCATGCCTCTCATCAGCCCCCTACTTGTGTCATTCTTTCCCACGGAATGTGTATTTCACTCTTCCCCCTCTTATCCTTAGTTCCTCCTTTCCCCGCTCTCCCTCCCCTCCCTCCTTTTCCCCCCTATCTCTGCAACCATATGCCCCCCCCCCGGCTTTCCACACAACCATCCCTTTTCGAGAACGGTTACCCTGTCCACACCTCTCTCCCCGCGTAATTTTCCCACTCTCCATCCGCGCGCATCCCTTGCGTACTACTATCCTCCCCTTCCCGCTCACTTCGTGCCAATCCGCAAACCAGCACCATGTAACCCCATACCCCACCACTTTTTTTTTCCCCCCTTCCCCTCCGGATACCCCCACTCTCTTAGTGACCCCTTACTCCTAGTCCGCCGGCCCCCCCATTTTCCCACCTAGACCACCGCAAGATCTGATCGCTCCCCCGCCCTCTTACGGGTCTTCTCTTTCGTTCTCCGCGTCCCCCGCACGGAAGCTACACTCCTCTCGTCCACCTACCGCCCCTCCCCTTAACTTCCCCGCTGGTCACGCCCTGGAGCCTCATCTTTCGAACCCCCCCGAGTCTCTACTGCCCACACCTTTCGACATCACCCTATCTATGCCACCACTATCACCCCCCCCACCCGCCTGGCCTTTTCGCAACCAATCTCTCACACTGTCCCATTGCCCACCGCCCTCCGCTTTGCGCTCCTCACTCCTTGCTGCTTCTTTGCCCCCCCCCCTGCCCGCTACCACAATTGGGACTAATCCCCCCATAACTCCACTCAAGACCCCTTTCCTATCACCTTGGAGTAAGCATCCCGTCTCCCCCACCACCCTGGCGCTCGCACCAAAAATGACCCCCTCAGTCTCCTCACGAAATACACTTCCACCCTTAATCTTTCCCTTCTGCCCTGACCGCACCCCCCACTTATACTGACAAACCCTCGACAACCCTCACTTCGGATCCAGCCAGTTATTGCTGCATCCGTGGACTGGCACCACCACGACCCCAGGGGCCATGTGCCTAACCTCTTATCCTTGCGCACTCTTTACTCTTCCATTCCTTACTTTCTCCGTATTCGAGAACATCTCAGATGATTCTAGTGTTCCATTCGCACACCGTTACCCCGTAGACTGTGGGGTGATTTCAATTTCCTGGGATAAGGCTTCCTACCCCCCCCGCTCCTAGTTTGCCCCACCTCTCAGTCCGCCCCCAGGGCACCCCCGTGTCATCTCTGCTACCCCTTCTGTCGTGGTAAGTACTCTCTTGGGAGAATCGTCTCGGAGACTCTCCATTCCTTTCGCTTGTGTCCCCTATGGCCCCCCCTCGCGGGTTAACCATGGACCTCTCCTCGCGTTACTGGTCAATATTTGTATAATTGCAATAGAGAGATTGTATTCAAAGGTTGTAGTACCAGCGATATGCTTGATCAGCACTAAATAGCACTAAGTATTTAGCTTTAGCAGTCCAAAGCCACTATGACGAGCTTTGACTTCTGTCGTGCACGACAGGAAATACCAAAATCATAATATTAGTACATAAAGGGAATGCGTATTCAGCCTTATTCACTTCAGGTGTGGTGAGAGATATACATGTAAAATTTCCAAATATGAAAAAAAACTTGTTTAAAAAAAATGGGGGCGCTGTCTCTGGAAAGTCCTCAGTCTCTTTAAGACACCCTGGTTACATCACAAGAAGGAACTCAATCTCGACTTGTCACAAGTAAAAAAGAGTATCTCCAGACTTCATCAATATATCTTACCTCTTAAATCAGATGAGGAAAAGTGGAAGTTAAGATAAGTGGGTCAAAACAACACATTTAGTCAAGCTGACATAAGGGAAAACAAGCCAGTGACAACTCTATAAGAATGTGGCACCTAAACTCAAACAATTGTGACGAGAACTCTAAATGTCAGCCATGTACTGTGGGCTAGTCAGCTCTCACCTTAAAATTTCAAAACAGATGGGAGGGAAGGGTTTAAGCTTTATGATAAAGCATGGAGCAATCAGATTCCCTGTGTTGAATGCCTAAATGGAGACATTAGAAAAGACCAAGACATGATCCAACTAGTAATCTGTAACCCGAATTAGGAGTAAGCATGTAGCCTTGTTCACGCACTCTACCAACTCATTCATAGGTTCACAAGTCTGATACAAATAATGTCACATAAAGAGTGGAGCGATCCCTCCCTAAAACAAAAAAATGGTGAGAAATCACTCTATTTAACACCTAAGTTGTCAAGGTGCTCTACAACTTCATTCATTGGGTTCACACGGTCTGGAGACCAAAATAATGTCATCATCTAAAAGTGGAGCCTAGCCCCCTTCCTGAAACTAACATAATGGCATGAATTCACTCTATTAAACACTTAATTGGAGATCTCCAATTTCACCTGGCCTAGGCTTCCATGCTTCCACAAGTGAGTTCAATAAGTTCAAAAGGGACAGAGCTCGAGTAGCACAGCTGCGGCACCCCGACCACAAACGGTGTTGGGCGTTTAACTGACAGTAGGATCCTGGATCCAGCCAGTGGGCACATCAGACACCAGGCAGTATACCATGTTTTTTTTTTTTTTGTTATTAATCTTTCTCTAGACAGGTAACCCAGAGGCGTGTATTGGGTCAATCCACAATGCACAGTTTTGGGAAATTGCACCTCAATAGGGTACATGTGATCCCACAAAATTCTATTCTTAAACACATGAAAACCTGGACTTTTACACTCATTTTTGCCCCCAAAGTGTAGTTACTTTTTAGGATTTTAGGCATTGATAATGAAATGGCTTTGGTCCCTTTAGCTTCTTGTACACTTTTATACCCCTAAGTACTCACAGAATTGTGTAATGTGCAAGTATAGGCAATGGAATGCATTATGGGGATTGGTTCAAAACACCCTCTGGGGTAGCCTAAAAAATGCTAACGCACTGATTTCAAACAGGAAAACACAATGTTCAAAATAATTGGAATAATGTTTAATTATGCCGTAAGTTTGTCGGGTCTTAGCAGACAGCCTTGATCCAAGGCTAGTAAGCATGGTGTTGTGTGGAGTAATGACTTCATTTGTATGCAGTGTCACTCAAACATACCACTAATCAGGCTGAGATTACCCTCACATTTATATCTAAAAGGATGCAAGACTGATTTTGATACAATTTATGGTCAGAACCCCACTTGCATTGCACTATTCGCATCAAACAGGGATCTATTACACTTCAATTTCAGTGATAACATGTTTTAGGAAGAACTTCAGTATGGCTGTACTAGGGAAATTGTATTTTTTGATGAAAAGGAAATTATTCGTTAGGGATTACAATTTTGATTAACAGAATATATTTTTAATACAAATCATCAAAGCATATTTTTCACATCACTTTTTTTTTTTTAACTTTTAAGTTTAATAAACAAAGAGTGAAATGAAAAACCACTCTAAAAGATTGAAAATCACTCTATATATAAACAGAGCAGCTGCGTGACGCATCTTTTAGAGTGAGGATCCACTCTAAATAAAGATTAAAAAAATAACTATAGCAAAGAGTGAAGTGATCACTCCTGTTTAGAGTGAACTCGTCACTCTTATAGAGCCTGTGAGGGGAAAGCGTGAACTAGCCAAATCACTCTTTTTGAGTTGTGATTCTTTGTGCATTTTTTTGTTTGTTGGTGAAGATATTGTAGGTGTAGGGCATATTCATAGCATCGGGACATGAATGAGAATATTGTGTCGCATCATTGGCATGATTCAGTGTGACATTCACGATTGTGGCAGGCATGACGATTGCATGACATGGCTATGCCCGGGACATGCATGATTGTGCGTTTCGTCAGCACAGCCTGGCCTAGCCTGGCGCAGACTACCGTATTTCCCGCCGGGCGTATTAGAGTGATATTAAGTAAATAAATTTTAATGTTCTCCTTAGTTAACTTTGCTCTGTTAAATGCTATGGAATTGTGACGACACATACAATCTACTCACCAGTAAAGATCTCTATGCTTTCTTCAATAATCTCAACTTCGGTCAACCATTTGCTTACGGTTCGCCTAATGTCCGCCATGTTCGAGGAATAATACCACGATTTGCGGGCGGTCTGATGCTATTAGTTCAATCCGAAAAAGAGCGTTTTCTAACTCTTTTAGAGCTAAAATCCGTTCGATAAGAGTTCAAAGTGGGACTTCACTCCGAAGAAGAGTGCATTTTGAGCCACTCGGAAGCAGAGTGAGCTCGGTTAACCCTCGATGTTAAGGTGTCTCGCCACATTTCTCGCTCTTTTAGAGCTAAAAGCCAACCATATTAGAGTTAATTTAAAATCACTCCTGAAACTCAGCGTGCTTTTTCACTCTTCATTTTAAGAGAGTATAAAATACTTCCCCCGGTGTTTTCATTATCTTGAGATAATAATAACAATCCATGCAACAGATCTGAAGGAAAAATTTTTAATTTCTGTACGTAATCTCCCATAAGATCTCTAAGTAATACATATAAGAAGTTTATAGAATGCTGAACAAAATGACATTAACCTTGTTCAATGCTTCGGCATGTCCAGGGAGGCTTTGGGTTCTCAAGCCCTATTTTTTACCAAAATGATTTGTAAAATCTAGCCTATTTGTGGCCTGGATATTAGAACTCAGCTCCACGGGATGTGCTGCTCTTTTATGGGGCTGCATGCAATCGTTGTGCATGTGTATGTGTGTGTGTATGAATGTATGGTTGTGTATGTACACGTGGGGTGCACTTAAAAAAATGTTTAAGTATTTATGCAGTGGCCCGCCTCTTATTATTCTTTGAATATAGTGAGCGTGAAAAGCCGAGAACTGCCAAATCTTTCTGGTTAAAGGGTTTGTTTGACAGATGATGTTTGCACATGCAGAGTTAGGCCATGCATTTCTCCCTAACGATGACAACATACTTTGATGACACATAGAGAAGTATGCCTATTGTGCAGATGTCTCGCTCCTTGGTACGTGCTCTTCCCGTGATCCTGATCAAAAAAACTTTGAGCATCTTTGACAGACTAGGTGGTCAGTGGCTTCAAGAATGCAGTTTTTTATGAGCAATCGATGCTCTCTAGAGATATTCAGAAAGTTCTGCAGATGTTCAAGTTCAGGTTTTTGCACATCCCTAATTGTACCAAGTTCAGTTTACTAAATCTCAAATTATTGCCAACTATGCAAGGCAAATACCCAACATCAAAATCTTTGAGTACTGCCTTGGCAATTCCAACACTACTAGTTAATTACTCTGCCGTCTACAAAAGCTTACCAATCTAGCCCCGATCTTCAAACTGTTGATATCACATGGGCATACAATTCCGATTAACATGAGCAGACAATTCCTGTTGGTGTCCAACACATTCCAACATTAGCCTGCCTCAACGTAAAATGTACACCTGTGGTAACATTATCTAAGTTCACATTACAGCAGAGGCTTTGTCAGCGTGATTCTATAAGCTTCGTCTGCTTGACGGCTCCACGTGGGTAATAGACCTTCGCACCGGCTTGCTACGTGAATGACAGCCAAGAATTCTCAGCTTGAACTTAAATGGAATAACTAGGCCCAGAGCTGACAGTAACTGTCTTGTACACAACAACATAGCTGGGATTTAAGAAGCGTATAGCGAGAGTGCATGAGAACTAGAAGTGGAGTGAGGGGATTTAGGGCGATAAATAGCAAATTTGGAGGGATTTAGTGAAATCGCCATGACAATCAAACGAGCGTTTCACTCGGCTACGTCTTGATGGATCTGGGTTGTATAGACAGCTGTAGGTTATGTGTACTGCTGTTTCAACTCGTAGGTCTGTGCTCTTTTTTACCTTAAAACAAGGAATATACATACACTGCTTAAAGGTACTTTTTGTGTTTTTTATCTGATATGAGAGCTAGGTACTTGCATACACTTACCACCAAATATCGTGGGAAACAAACTTGCGGTTTTGATAGTAGAAGCATTAAACAGCAGTTTGTTGTTTATATCTTGGGAAAGAAATGGATGTGGAAGCTGAAATTTCAGGATGATAATGAGAAAAGTACGACCTTTCATCCAATATCAAAATTGATACTACTTTGGGAAACATCGGGGGGGGGGTGGGGTGGGGGGACTTGTTTGGCTATTGACCATTATATTTTGATGGTTACTTGGAAGGTAATATCATGATTGTACTGAGGCCAATAAGAGAAGTACTATAAAATTGGTTGTTAATTTACGGAGGATTTAGAAGTTATTTTGATTGGTTACTGAGAGGGGGTATATCATGGTTTTATGCCCATAGGCCAATCAAACAGGACTGGGTCATAGGTGGTAAGTTGCCTCAGTGGTATGGATTACACAGAAGATATAGAGCCCCCTTTTGATTGATTACTGAGAGGGCTATCTCATGTTGTGTCCTGTAATTGGCCAATCAGATAGACTTATAGGTGGCAGTGCCCAGGGTGTTAATGTAGTGGACTGGTAAAGACACGCTAAACTGTGACATTGCCATTGTCTAATCAAAAAGTCTTTAAAAAAAAACAATTCTAAGTGTGATATGTTGTCAAACAATATTTTCCCATTCCAAAACTGGTAGAGTTTGAGAATCAACTCCACTGTAATTCTGTGGTTGGGGGATGGGATCCTGTCTTTAGTGCCTTTGACGGAAAATACGAACAATGTGTGTGGTTCATTTGAATGATAAAAGTCTTGTCCACACGGAGGCTGAAACTCCGGAGTTTCAAAACTCTGGAGTGTCGATCGGAGTTTTTGGCCGTGTGGACGCATTCGGAGGTTTAAACTCCGGAGTTTTATCGAGGGTCTAGCAGAGTTTTATCCCCCTAAAAAAACTAGGGGGTGAAACTCAAACTCCAATAACACTCCAGAGTGTTTTGGAGTGTCGTGCCATGTGGACATCTTCGGGGGATAGTGAGCGGAGGTGACCTTGCAAGGTCATCTTTTTTGATAAATTCCTGTGTTTGAATATCACGTGCAAAAGTGCACGGCTTCTGGTATGATGACTTCCGGTCTACACTCCGATATGAGAAGCGGAGGAGAATGGTCAGGGGGATGATTTCAGAGTTTCGGCCATCGTGTGGACGTCATTTGGAGTGAAGTAAAATAATTGGATTTAATTTTCACCTCTGGAGTTTCAACCTTTGGAGTTTTGTGACCGTGTGAACAATGGCTATTGAGACACTTCTCTTATAATTTTATGATGACACATCATACTCATAAAGTACATGTGCATTTTGTGTGTTCGCTTCTGTATGTGTCCCATGTGCTGTGCTGTGTCTGTTTGTTCAGGCACATATGTGACGATCCTCAGAGAGAAGGAAAGATTAGAAGTGCATATTGGTACCATGCAGATGAACCGGGCCATCGTAATCCATCTGCTTTACACCCACCCTATGTTTGTTCACGTCCTTTTCCATTTCTTGTATATTTGCTTTAAATCAACTGAGCGGATCTGTTCAAAACTGACAGTCCTCTACGACAAGTCCCTCATCAAACCATTTTAGTTGCTTTTTGAATGACTTTGCTATCGTCAAATGTCATTTTGTCCTTCTAGTCAATACTTGAGTGCATCGCCAAGAAACCACTCAAGTAGGCCTCGGTTTCGTGAGAAGTGCGGTTTTGTTTCTGGAGTTCTGTTTGGAAGATGGTCCTTGTGTACCTAATTTGAAAGTGATTTTGATTGATGGAAAGGGAGTTGGGGAGTTATTGATGGGTAATGTCCAATCAATTTGTGCTCCAGGGCTAACACCAACTGATTCAATATTCTGCAACAAAAATCAAATGGATTCAATATCTGGAACACAAAACACTTGAATTCAATATTCTCTTGAACAAAAATAAGAAAAAATAAACTGAATTTTAATATTCTCTTGGAACACAAATCAACTGGATTCATATTCCTCTTGGAACACAAATCAATTCAATATTCCTGCTGAACAAAAATCAACTGGATGCAATATTCTCCTGAGCACATATCATCAACTGTATTCTATATTCTCTAACAAAAATTAACGTAATGTAATATTCTCTTCGTTGGAACACAAATCAACGGATTCATTTGCTCTAAACAAAAATCAACTGCAATTTCATATCTTTCTAGACAAAAATTAACTTGGATTCAATGTCTTCCTGAACAAAAATCACCTGGATTCATGAAACAAATATCAATGGATTCAAGGATTCAATGGAACAAAAATCAGCTGGATTCAATAATATCCGGAACAAAAATCAACGAAGAAGACTCAATATCCTCCTGAAACACAAATCCACTTGATGTCAATATTCTCCTTTACGAAAATAACCTGGATTCATCACGCTCCTTGACAAAAATCAACTGGATTCAAAATTCTCCTGGAACAAAAATAACTGGATTCACTATGCTTCTAAAACAAAACAAAACTGGATTCAAAATTCTACCTGGAAGAAAAATCACTGGATGTCAATAGTCTTCGTCTCCTGGAACACAAATTCAATCTGGATTAACATTCTCCTGGAACAAAATTAAATGGATTCAATATTTTGCTGGAACAAAATCAACTGGATTCAAAATATTCCTCCTGGAACACAAATCAACTGGATCTCATATTTCTGTTGGACACACAAATAAAAAACCCAATATTCTTTCTGACAGAATCTAAAAAATGGGAAATGTTGTGCCCGCAGGTGGAGTGTCCCATCTCTCTGTCATGGCGTGTTGGGCTAGACTCCCTTCCGTACGTACTGTTTCTTTGGTGTTCTCAAGCACTACGCTTGCGCTCACCGCGGCTATTTCTGCGGCCCCGTTACCTATTCCTGTATTTACGCCCTATTTCTCGCAGCGCGCGTTTATTTTGACCTCTTCAAACCTTCTTCTTTCCCGTTTCCGGTGGATTTCCCCCTAGCTTCCCCCCGCCCCCTTTTTCATCCCTCTTTTACGCTCACCCCCCAACCTTACGCTTATAATAGGCGGTCGTTGTATCCAGTGCACCACATGTGCCCACTAACTGGATTCAGTATTCTCCTAGAACAAAAATTAACTGAATTGTAATATTCTCTTGGAACACAAATCAACTGGATTCAGTATCTCCTGGAATCAAAAGTAAACTGGATCAATATTTTCCTGGAACAAAAACCACCTGATTCAATATTCTCTTGGAACCAAAATCAACTGGATTCAATACTCTCCTAGAACAAAAATAAACTGGATTCAATATTCTTGTGGAACAAAAATAAACTGGATTCAATATTCATTCTGGAACAAAAACTCAACTTGATTCAAAATCCGCTTGGAAACACCAATAACTGGATTCGATATTTCCCTGAAAAAAATCACTGATTCAAAATCCTTTGAACACAACCTCAACTTGATTCAATGTTCCATTGAACACAAATCAATTTTATTCCCTCTGGTTCTCTTGGTCCACCCAGTCCCGCTTTCTTTCCATTATCCTCATGTCACCACCCCGTCCACCATGTTCCTCAATCTCCTCCTTTCGCTCCCCACCCCTCCTCTTGAACACAAATCAATGGATTCAATTATTCTCCGAACAAAATGAGGAAAAAATAACTGATTTAAAATAGATTTCTTGGAACATACATCACTAGATTCCATATTTTCTCTGGAACAAAAGGAACTGGCTACCTCCTTGGAATCACAAATCACTAGATTCATATCTTTTGAACAAAAATCAACTGGATCCAATGGAACACAAATCAACTGGATCCAATATTCTCTTGAAACAAACTCAACTGGATCATTATTCTAACTGGAACAAAATCACTGGATCAATATCTCTTGGAATAAAATCATCTGATATTAACCCTAAACTAGTCCAGATGGGATCTACTTTGGCCAGACTTTTCTTTAACTAGTCCACCTGCCTGTTTTTTTTTTATAGTAAAATTTACTATCAAGAGCTTTTACTAATCGGTTGCCTAGTAAAACTAGTCAGGTGACTAGTAGACTAGTCAAGGTGACCTATACCTATCAAGCGACTAGTAAAACTAAATCATGGGATATAAAATACTAGGCAAAAAGACTAAAAAAACCCGACCCATTACAAGCAAGGGCAACTAAGGTGGATCCAAAAGGATACAAATGCACTTCACCAAACAATGGCAAAATTAAAAACCATATTATATGAGAAAATTGAACACCTAGGGGCGAATCACAGACACTCAACATACAACTATACACATTAAAAACCAAAACGTTCGGAAAGATAAAACCTTCCTTAATTCAGGGTTTGGTAAAAAAGACCAAAAGGGTTCTACATGTAAAACAAGCTGGAGCCCAGCACAAGGCAAGAAGAAGCCTAAATCTTAGTCTGGTCAAACTAAGTCAATCAGGGACAGCATTCTGGTCTAGTGTAGGGTTGAGAGTAATTCTTCTGGAACAAAACATCAACTGATTCAATATTCTCTTGGAACACAAATCATCTGGAATTTTAATATTCTAATGGATGTTGGTGACTACTAAACAAACATCTGATTTTGTCCGATTAGGCTGATTTGGTTATCTGACTTGTAGAGTATGTTAGGATACCCATGTTGTTACAGGAATGCAAAAATCTGATTTTGATGATTTTTCCAATTTGTTGAATTTTTAGCAAATTCACGGATAGTGCCTTTAACTAAGAATGCTCACAGGAAGCTTTTGTGAGTTTATGGAAAGTGGCAAACAATGCGACCTTGCACTTCGTGCAAGTACGCGATATGTGGTTTGTATTAAGAAGTGACAACTGAAATGAACAGCAATATGCATTCACTCACACAAGAAAGGATTTCATCCTTGATTGATAGTCGATTCTTGCCGAGTACCCAGTGTGAGTTTTCTCGTATTCAATTCAGATTTAATTATAAAAACTATGTGCGTCAATCAATCGTGGAGTATCTCTATGTGAAGGATGCAGGTAGTCCTTCCGGGACTAAGAAGAAACCACCCAGCGCCTTATGATCTTCATCTGCTATTTGCCCAAGTTATTGTTTTATCCTTTGGTGATATATTAACGCTGTAGTCTCAAGGGAGTCTACCTTTAGACCCAGGTTTCAACCAGGCTTAGTCCTCCATGAAGGGACCTTTTTTCCTTTCAACATACTCTAAAAAGGTGCTGTAGTAGGTGAGAAAAATTCCTCTCGGATGGCTTGTTTGGCCCATCCATGCAGGGAAGGAATTTTCTCACCCGTTTCAACTTTCACGGAATGTTGAAAGGAAAAAAAAAAAAAGGTCAACTCATGTAGGGGACTACTAACCCTGTTTAACCCGGGTTCTAAAAGTTAGAC
>JAMKCH010087363.1:0-10101 GCA_023653785.1 Ophioderma brevispina | reverse complement strand
ATAAAAGGCAGTTAATATTTGTTTTATATCACTCATACATAAATTCTATAACTTAAAAAATAATGTTAAAACTTCACATTTCATCGTCACCACTTTGAGTTTTCCGCTACAACTGAAACAGCGGTTAGGATCACCCTATAAACAAATCCGCGAGTCCGAGGCTTGGCGCATGCGTATTTTGGCACAGTGCAGTGATAGCAAAAACTATCACACGGAGAGGGTGATGGTAAATCTATCAAACGGTAATAAACCAATGAACTGCCTTGAATTTATGTATGAGTGATATCAAATAGGTG
Source organism: Ophioderma brevispina (assembly GCA_023653785.1). NCBI lineage: Eukaryota > Metazoa > Echinodermata > Ophiuroidea > Amphilepidida > Ophiodermatidae > Ophioderma > Ophioderma brevispina. The sequence goes on along the minus strand of JAMKCH010087363.1, from coordinate 9,805 downwards.
AGAACATTTCACAGATGTGGTGTTCTGGCCCATCCATGAGAAATTTTCTAACTTATTATATTACTCTTTTAGCATACAGTATAAGGGAGTGAAGGATTAACCCTGGTTTAAACCCAAGTCTGAAGTTAGACTGCATTTAAGATTACCAGCCATAGTTAATGAGTCGGTATAGTCTCATTACCATGGCACAGTTCAGTAGATCTCATTCACTCTTGTATTTAGAAAATAAACCCCTTGGTTTTGTGTATGATATGTTACCCAGATTCCACAGGGTCTGTTCATGTCAATGTATGTGCAAGTATAACCTGCTGAACTGTGTCCCTGGTGGATGAGCATATATTATAACTTGTATTCATGCTTCAGCTCTATAGTGCATATAATACTGCACACACCTTAACAAAATCTTCAATCTCTTATCTCCCGACATAAATTCTATCTTGGGTTTAACCCTCTTCTCATAATTTCCCAGCCAAAATCTCACAAGTTTTTCCCAAAGCTATAATCCACCGTGGCTCATCCTCAGCCATTATAATTTATGTGAAACAAATGCGCACAGTAAAATGACCTCAAAGCATCTGAGCCCTTCTATGTAGTACTAATAATGGACTTTCAATTTATCATCTACAATGGGCAACTGACCCACAGTAGAAGTACAAAAGGCAATGGACTTTCTAATTTTAAGCTAATCTTGTGTGTGAATTTTAGCGGTAATTGTGATTGATAAGTTGAACAATTGTCAATTTTTAGTTTAAAAAAAAAATATTTTTTCCATCTGAAAGATTGCCTTTCCTATTCAGAATGCTGTGCCATTGACCCTTTAAAGTTCTGTTTACCTTAAGATACTAAAAAATGAGAGTTGATGTGTGGTGAATGCTAGCTTTTACCAAGTAAATCCTGCATCTCCTTGTATTGCACTTTGAAGTTAAAATCATATTAAAAGGTTTATTTAGTAAGCTGATAATTGCTATAAGTTAAGTAGTAAAATAAACGGTGTTATATCAGTAAAATGGTAGTTTGAAACTGAGAAAAGTAATTCCATATCTTATGTGATATGTCAACTTGATGTGTGTGCGCTGTTGTTAGTATGCACTTAGGTTTGGACTGGGTTTTTTACACTTTTTGTCCATACCAAGCAAGTCCTCAATAGGGGATTGCATTTGTTTGTGTGTGCATTTGTGTCTGTGTAAAAAAATGGTAAACTTTAACATTTGAGCCTCAAAAAGTTTTAAGATCAATTGCAATCCAACTTGGGTCATATGCAACATGGAATCATATGTTAATGAGTTAAGATGACACTTCATGGTTAAAGGTCGTCTCAGGTCAAGTTGTTTTTCTAAGTGAGAAATTTTGCTGGGACATAGATTGTTGTCTGTGGCTAAACTGTCACCCCCATCGGGGGGTAGACGACCCATATTTTCCAGTCGGTTCAAAATTCTGAAGGGGAGCCGGGGCAACCTTCTCCCTTCCCTTTCTCTTCCCTATTTATTTTCCTCCTCTTCCCTATCTCCCTCTTCTTTTTCCCCTTTCTTCTCTTTCCCTCTTTTACCTTTTTCCCCCTTTCTCCTTCTTTTTCCCTCTTTGCTTTCCCTCTTTTCCTTTCTCTTTTTCCTCTTCTCCCTTTTTTCCTTGCCATTTTTGGGCTCCCCTTCCCGATTTTTTGTTGTCCGGGGGATGGGGGGAGGATGCCCCCGGCCCTCTACTGGTTACGCCACTGAATTTTGTACACAGAAAAACACAATCTTGTATCATCTGTTCAAAAATAATTTCTTTTGTTTTGTGTTAGCTCCTCACAAACAGGTATGCAGACAGACAAATGTACACGTGTAAGGAACCACTTTTGTTATCCCCTGTTTAGGATTCTTCGCAGAGACCAAACATTCTTTGTATGCATTTTTTGCAGCTGGTAGTTTGTAGGTTTTGTGTGTGGTTGTGCGTGCGTGCGTGTGTGTGTGTGTGGTGCGTTCATGCATGCGCGTATGCGTGTGTGTGTGCAATTTAACCAGTTGTAAATTTCAGTAGCAAGTTTGTTCTAGAGTTAACATAATGGCTGGCTCAGAGCTTTTGAAATATTTTTTGTGGATAATTAAAACGCGAACGAAAGATATTCAACTTGATATAAGCTCAATTCTAAAGTTGAGATGAATTGAATATTTCGTTTTGATGCATTAACATGTATGTCTATGATAACAGTAATATAGGATACGTGTATAACAAATTAACAGATCCGATTGAATAAAAAGTTTGTGATTTTATATGATTTGCATGACATCGATTCAAGAGTTGCGATCTCAGGATTTTTCCCGATTTCAGGCTTTTTTATTTCAAAATTCTGCAACGTTAATTTCAACCAATTCAAATCATTTTAACCTCAATGTTAACGGCTGTTTTCAGGATTTTGTTATCAAATGCAGATTTTTCCATAAACTCAATCATTCCCCTCAGATTTGATCTTGGCTCTTTCTTGGCCATAGTGATTAGAAATGTGGACTATGCATTATGTATGCAACAAACACGATTGTTGAAAACTTATGTCACCATCCTTGGTGAAATTTGAGTCGCCTTTAAGAGGCGCAATATTTTCTCCAAATTGGTGGCTTTTTGGGGGGGTTGAAAAAATAGCACAAACAAATAGCACTTACACCGCACAATCCTATGTGCTTTTAGTAAAAACAATCATGAAGTAAACAAGAAACCCAAAAGGTGGCAGTTTTAAGGTGCAACGATAGATTTTGGGCTCCCCTATATTGTGTCTTATTGTACTTTCGTATAATCGACCCCTAATATATTTCTTACTTTTTTGCTGTTCTTTGGTTACAGAAATGCCTTGAAAGTGAATAAAAAAGATGATTTCATTTGGCTTAATTTCAATATAAAACATAGCGGCATTTCATATTTACTCCTATACGAATTAGAATTTCACAATTTTTGTACCAAAAGAAATACTTTCGCTTAATCTTTCCCACATAAAGGGAACATTTTTGATAAAAAGCTTTACATTTGTGCAAAATCAGAATTTTCATATTTTAGGCACCTGTTATGTGAAATCTCTCATGCACCTTTAAACTGGTCATAAAGTTATATTCTTTGTAAAACTGATCTGTCTATCAACAGAGAGTTGATGTCTGTTACTTTTTCTGGCTGAAAGGCTAGACTGGTGTTTGAGTATCATTTTGTCGTCGCTGATCATACACTCAAGTCTCTGACGGGAGAAGTTTTTGGTTGAAGGACATGATGGAGTCTGTACAGTGTCTATTTGTGTTCAGTTATTAATATAGTTATATGAAGTTTAATAATTACAGGGCATCTCTGAAATAATGTTTACCTGCCAGAAACGCCACTTTTTGGCTTTGCATATTCTTATCCTTGTTTTAGCTTATATTATGAGAAATTCTTTTTGAGGCATATGGTGAAAATGAGAAAGAAAACAGTGAAAAAATACCAAAAATGACATTTCCCCCTAAAACTGATGCAATACTACTTTGTCCACTGCTAGCAATCGCATAATCAATTTGTTACCTTGTCAATGCGCTAACAAACACCTACAACACACACTCTATTTGCTTCTCAGCACATTAACAATATCTGTGCTCTTACCTCAATTACTCCATCTCTCTCTAAACTGGGCTGTTGGTTTAACCTACCAAAATAGTGCCACGCCGCAATTCACCAAAGGGAGCCTTTTCATGACTAAGAAATATATTGAAGCAAGCCTGAGTTGGCACTTCAGCGTAATGGGTACACTTCTTTCCCAATATTGGTTCCCATTAAGATCGAGTCAAGAGGAACCGATAAATTCTGGAGTGGCAAATTCGAAATAGGTGCAAGGAAAGATGCGGTTGTACCAAACGAGTATGATCAGCTGCACATATTGCTGCAAATCCGGGACTGCAATGGTGACGTCATACCCAGAATCAGCGCATAGCTGACGACTTGTGTGCTCAAATTTCCATAGAAGTCCAGTACATGTTTCTTCTGCTATTTTTTAGCCATGGACACATATGTTGCATCCTTTTTATGGAAATATTCATTGTTTGCTTATTTTATCACCGTTTTCCTTCTCGTTTTCACCATATGTTTGAAAAAGTACATAGTCCCATACTATAAATCTTAAACAAGGATAAGTATTGGTCAAGTAGCAAAAAGTGCCGTTCCTGGAGGGTAACGGTCTTTCTGAGACACTCTATATATATAATGTATTTTCCATTGGTTGTTGATAAGAAATCAATTATGTCTTAAATAACATTTTTATGTATTGGTGTAATGATTTGGGTAGGTGTGAGATTTAGAATGTAAGTAGAATCTGGGTTGGGCACATGAACTTTTACGTTTACTGCGAATTTGTTCAGAGAAAAATAGGACTTCCTAATAAATTTCATCAAGAAATCTAACTTGCATTTTTACGTGGTCTTGAGATTTGCCAAAGTTGAATTTTTGATTTTAATGAATAAAAATTCCATGACAGAGTCTTAGCCTAGCCTATGTGGTGGGACTTGACTTGCACAATAAATAAAATTCTGCTGATCCATGAATCATAATAAATCTAATCAGCATTACAGCGATTGTGATGCCATTGTGAGTATTATCAAACCTATTGCGGGTGTCCTAAAATTTTGAAAACACAAGCGGTTGCCTTGTAGTTTTCCCATGCAATGAATTATTGCCGTTACACAACATGCCGTGCTTATAATTTTCATGTGCTGTTTGATCTTGGGAATGAGCAATATGGTAAAAGACGGGGAAAATCAATAAATTCATGCTAACTAGCCAGCATTCCATTGGAGACTACAGAAATTGTTGTGTTTGAACATGATTTTAGGACCCCCCTGTTCTCATCTGCAAATCGACATGCCGACAATCAACCAGAAGTTTTAATGCCATTTAGGCGTATTAGACTGAGCCTGCCCACGTAAAAAATTGACTTTCCATGAGGCCACTTATCAACTTTTGTATACTTGAAGTGAAATTGGCAACTATTTGAGGAAATTTTGTTTAAGAGAGCAAAAATCATGCAGAAATCTAAGAAATCATCAGGGACTGCCATGCCTTTCAAGGCACGCCGAAGGAATGACAAATGAAAAGCCCTTCATAATCAGCATACTTATTACATTTTTCTTTTGAACCCTAATATAACCATACACAAAGAATTTGTGCTGTGCCATTTTGACAAAAAGTTAGAGAGCGACATGTCTAAATTGTCAAAATTCACCATGACTTTAACATGCAAAATTTAAAACCTCACAAAACCAGGTCAAAAATTAGGTTACATCAAAATACTTGCCAAATTCTTTAGCCGCCAAAATGCCTTAGAATGTACTCGCCTGGAAAAAAAAACGGTCATTTGCCCACCCTAGACTAATCACCCTTAAAACTAACATTGCGATTTTAATGCCGGTTATGTTTGACTTATTCTTGTGCGAGTGGACTAGTTTTTGTTGTGAATGGTTTTTGCTACGTAAGTAAAATAGTAATTTTTTGTGAAACCATGTGTACAAATGAATATGAGATTGTAAATCAGAAATGGCTATAATATATTAGGATATCGGATGTAAAATAGTTACCAAATTTGATACAATGGAATTAATACTTAGGCCCAAGGGAAAAAAAAGTGTTTGCTTGCACTACAACCACTTAACCAAATGGTCAATAAATTACTTGCAGGCATTTTGGACTGGAAAGTGCCAACTTATGCGAAATAGAGCCAAAAGGTTGTCTATAAATGGGATTATTAATTGGTGACTACACTAACCTCAACCAAATTTTTGTCAGGAGGACAAACAATTTTATTTTCTTGGCCTAATAATTACCCCAGTGTCTTGTAAAACAAATACTTCAGTTGGTACATTATAGGGATATCGTTTACTGTAGCAATTAAACACAATTGGAAGAATTTAAATATTTCTAAAGTTTTCAGTGAAAAAGGAGATGAATTCCTTTTTAGGCTTGTCAAACAGGGACGGTCCTTTATTCCAAAGGGTTTTTATTCTGAAGGACAGTTATTTTGAATTTTGAACTAGGTGCATTATTCTGAAGGACCGTTATTCTGAATTTAGCAATAGGTGTGTTAATTCCGAAGGAACGTTATTCCAAATTTAGCCATAGATGTGTTATTCCGAATTAAGCAGTAAGATCTTTAATCCGAAGGACCATTATTCTGAAGGATCATTTTTCCGAAAGATTGTTTTTTTCCAAATTTAGCAATAGGGGTGCTGTTCATAATTTTACGTTATGAAAGCTATTAGGGTTAGGGTTAAGGTTCAGGGTTAAGTGGGTTTAGACCTATTGCAAAATTCAAAATAATGGTCTTCGGAATAACAGTCCCCATGTATAATTAAGAAATAAAGGGTTTGCAGTGTCATTTATGGGCGAATAATGTGTCCGACGTCAGAAAAACTAAATAATGGGAGAGGCGCAGCCGAGCCCATTATTTGAAAGTTTTTCTGGCCGAGGATACATTATGAGCCCATAAATGTCACTGCAAACCCTTTATTTCTATTCTATTACCTAAAACAGCTTCATTTAATAAGAAAATGCATTGGCGACCCATTATTGCAGAATAATGGGCAGTAAACTGACCAATCAGAATGCTGCATTTTCAATAATGGGCAGCAGAGGTAATAGAATTAGGAATAACGCTTCCTCAGATAATCAGTCCTTCGGAATAAAGACCCTTCAGAATTTCGGAATAAAGAACCTTCGGAATAACAGGCTGTAACCAACTACAAAGGGAAAAAATATCCTCAAGATCATGACATTGCTTTGAGAAATTTTACCCAAATCTAGCAAGAAACAAAGAAAACAACATAGCAAAACCACAACAAAGCCCAAAAGCAATAATTTTGTTCATGCTTAAGTTATTTCCATGTAATCAGTTGAAGCATTTTGTCATCGGGGATATCACACTTGACAGCACACTCATGTAATGAAAATCTCCCTGTTTTTTTTTTTTTTTTTTTTTGTTAGCTTTTTTGAATCAAGTGTTTAATTTTTTAGAAAAATTATTTTAGGGAAAAATAATTTAGGAAAAATTAAAAACACCTATTATTTCAAATAGAAACACTAAATCTGCAAAATCTAACGTGAGAATTTTCTAAATTTGATTTCCTTTCATATGACACCTTATTCATCACCAAGGGAGTTGTAGTTTCTTCTAGGAAAAATTATGAAAAGTGGATACTTCAGTATTTCTAGAAATACTTCAACAAAAGTGTTGTTGCGACCACCTGTCCTTTGCTTTTGATGACACACAGCAAAATAAAAAATTGTATGGATTTTTGATATTTCTTTAAGCATTAAAAATAAACATCAATCTTATAACTCATCAATTACTTGAGAAATAATTGAAATAAAATGTGTAGTTTTTCACAAAATTGCCTCATTTTGGTCATTTTCTATACTGCCTAAATCAGCCCCTGTACAAAGTCTATGGGAATTGAAAACACATTATGTGACATATCTCTAAAACGCCTTTTTGGAAAAAATTAAAATTTGGCACACGTTTCTTTCACCATTACCAACATTTCATGAGAATTTCAACAAGATCTGGGCATGAAGCCGTAGCCGATAATCCTACCTTAAGGTTCAGGGTTAAGTGGGTTTAGACCTATTGCAAAATTCAAAATAATGGTCTTCGGAATAACAGTCCCCATGTATAATTAGGAATAGCGCTTCCTCAGATAATCAGTCCTTCGGAATAAAGACCCTTCAGAATTTCGGAATAAAGAACCTTCGGAATAACAGGCTGTAACCAACTACAAAGGGAAAAAATATCCTCAAGATCATGACATTGCTTTGAGAAATTTTACCCAAATCTAGCAAGAAACAAAGAAAACAACATAGCAAAACCACAACAAAGCCCAAAAGCAATAATTTTGTTCATGCTTAAGTTATTTCCATGTAATCAGTTGAAGCATTTTGTCATCGGGGATATCACACTTGACAGCACACTCATGTAATGAAAATCTCCCTGTATACCTGGTTTGACTCCTTTGAGTTGATCCACAAGAAAGATAGATGAACCTTTATTTCAATGTTTATAAATTTATATTGAATCTTTTTTTTAAATGGTGATGGATGAAGCACTGCTCTTGTGTGGAGACGCAATTCAACAACCAATTTTGCATCTGTCCAGACGTCTGTCAATCACAAAAACGGAGGATTATTGTTTTGGAATGAGAGTGGTTGCGTGTGAGTAGAGTGGTGGTGTCAGACTTATGGAAATGTTGAAGTGTTCTGTTAAGAGTTAAACCAATCATGGCTCAAAATAATTTAGTTTTGCTAATTCTGCAATGTTTGACCACCAAGTTGTATTAGCAATATTAGTATGTGCTTGTGGGCTACCTTGATAAATGATGATGATGACAATGGCAATGAGGATGATGGTTGAATACTACCATCTTTTAATTACTGTAATCTCGTCCCATGGGCAGAGTTCATGCAAGTTAACTTTCTTGGTGGTTTCTTTGTTTAACAACCATATTTACAGAGAAGCACAAGGGGAGATTTTACGGGTTTTTCAAAAGCTATCTCAGAAAATTTCCTGGGGGGGGGGGAGTCCCAGCCATTTCAGGGTTGTCTATGTTCAGTAACGTCAGTCCGTAACACAAAGCATACATTAATTTTTCACAATTTTTTGGCCTTCCAATGCGGATGGAAATTTACCTCATTTTGGAACTTGCTTCAACAGAGAAATAGTGGCGACACACCTTGAACTATTGTTTACTATTTTAAAAAATGTGACTATTTTTGAAAGTTCACTTTACTTGGGTATTGCTGATGAATTGAATGAATCTTCCCTAGAGATGCCAGGGCACAGCAATGTTGAAGACTAGAATCAACTTACAAACTTTGTATTTCAGTGTGCAAATTAAGCCAAAAAAAATCTGGTTATCCGGTGGATACCTATGTCATGAAATCAGATTGTCCACCAGAGTTCTTGGTTGTCAGTCATCCCAAATTTACAGAAATTTTCATTCAAGGTGCAAATTTATGAAGACAAGAGGTTGTTTAGCGGATAACCATGTCTTAAAAACTAGTTGTCCGCTAGATTTTATGGAAGTTTGGAAGCCCAGAATACCACTTAATTTGCACCCTGTTGTATAAGCACAGCATTCTATCCATTCAATCTAATGGGAGATGGGTTGGCAAACAAGTGGTAGAATATGTCTATGTCGCTTTTGAATGGAAATACAGTTCCAATGTCTTCGGCTAAGAAAAGCAACAAACAACTTTGGCTGGTATTCTGAAAGGGAGTCTAACTTTAGACCCAGGTTTACACCAGGGTTAGTCCTACATGAGTGGACCCTTCTTTCTAAAAGTTGAATGTAATGGGCGAGAAAATTCCCGAAGGATGGGATGTTCTGCCCCATCCATGAGGAATGTTCTGACCCATTACAGCACACTTTCAAAGTATGTTGAAAGAAAAAAAGGTCCACTTATGAAGGACTAACCCTGTTTTAAACCCAGGTCTGAAGTTAGGCCTCTGTTTGAGAATACTAGCCATAGAATCTAATTCCTTTGGCTATATTTTACTAATCATTGCCAACCCTGAATAGTTAGTGTTGTTCTAGTCAGTTAAAGGTGCAGTTAGTGATTTCAGCACCTTCTGTCATATTCATTGATCACTAGATATCTTTGAGAAAAGCTCATTCTCAAAATTTGAGCTGATCCCGATCTTGCGGTTGAGCAATTGCTCGTTTCCCACGGCCCCATAGGCTACTGTGCTGTAATTTCTGTCCGTTTACGGACAGAAAATACAAAATTGCGAATTTCTTACAGATGCGACCAAATTTGCACATAAGATTGGGCA
>JAMKCH010087362.1:0-25082 GCA_023653785.1 Ophioderma brevispina | reverse complement strand
AACATTGAATAACTCTTATTAAATGAGAAACTGGTTATTATTCGGTACAAACCCAAACCCAAAAGTTTTGAGAGTAATTATTTGTGTGTTTGATTGAAAAGGTTTCCCACGTTTCTTCTGTCAAACCGTATGTATTTTAAAAGTTGAACTGCAGTTTCGTTCGAGCGAGATATTATATGATCAGGGTGGCCAAAATGTCTTCACTTGTCTCGGCATATTTCAGACCGGGGGCAAGGTTGAATACAAGGTGGTCGGTCTATGGTTGACATATAATATATATGTTGGGGTCCTGATGGAGATTCGCGGACAGAGGGTACCGAGGAAATCAAGCAAAGTTCCCAAATCGTCCGGGTGATCTGCGCCACAAGTTCTATACAACACCAAATGCACGCGAAAGGTGCGAAAATTAGGTCAATTTACATAATTTTGATGAACGTACGCCAGTTTTGATCCATCAAAACTCGGGACGAAAATGCAAATTTATCCTACTCGACCATTACATTATTTCGAAACGGGGGGGGGGTGAGGGGGGGGTGAGTTGGAAAACAGTCGGTACGCCCATGTTCGCGGATATGACAAAAAAGCAACGTTATGCTTGAAAGACTGAATACCTTGCAGCCGACTATTTCCTGCGAATACAAAAAAGTCCAGTGTAGTTGTATTCGCTTCAATAGGTAAGATTCTGATGTAGTTCGCTGAAATCAAAGAATCGAACAGATTGCAAACTGGAGTGGCTTTGTTAAAGTGTCGTTGGACATGGACCAAGATGAGGTAAAAAAATGAATACTTTTATCAAAATGCACTACAGGCTTCATAACTTAATGGTAACGGTCCCAGGAAATGAGATGATAAACCTACTCCAAATATTTACGCGGGACATTCCATCCAATAAACAAGGCAAGAAAAAAGAATACACTACCAGTGACATCATTAGTGAAACTATTGATGTTCAGTCAGTGTATGAATAGATTAACAACCAGTCAACCTGGGAATTTTCTATTACTCTGTGAAAAATCATAGTTTCATATGAGTGTCATCACCAAACCCAAATATTGAATGCTTTCTCGTACCTTTTGTAGACTTGACCCAAACCATAATTTATTGATTTCTTGGTACTTTAAGGTACAGAAGAGCAAGTTGAAAGAGTACATTGGAAAAATTCAGACAGGCACTGTCAGCGATTCTCAAAATATAAACAAATTGTGCCCCTATTGTCATCAAAGTCAATGTTGGCACTGTGACTGGATTGGAAATTGTTTAGTATACAAGACACCTGAAAGTAGGTAAGCTTAGCACGACGGAGAGGATCCCGACTTTTATATAGTTAAACAAAATAGTCGTATTAAAATCTTCAAGGACCGCTTTAAAATGCGTTGGGTCTTGTTTTTCGACATAATTAATAATTATCTGATCTTGAGTAAGTCAACTGCATTCCTGGCTTCTCTCCATTGCCTTCTTTGTTCTGCTCAATTTTCATGTTCCTGATTCATTTGATTATTTTCTCTGGTTTTGTGTTTTATGTTTCGTCTACAGTCCTGCGTAAGTTTGTTATGATGCCTAGACTGCGGCCTGGGCTTGAGTATACCGCCTTTGTTCTGCTTCTGTGATTTTGATGCATGCAGCTGCTAAATAAGGTTGAAATAAAAAAAATAAGTTGTTGACATGCCCTACACTCTAAATTTCAGGGTTTTAAAAACTAATCCTTAGTTAGTGACCAATAAATGTTAGGATTTGCAATTAATCTCTACTGCATTAACATTAAATTTCTGATTTCAAATCTAATATGATTGAATCTAAGGCAAATAAGATTAAGTTTAGATCAAATTCAAATTCAAAATTTCAAAATAAATGTTTATTTTCATTCATACATAAAATGTATACAAACTATTGTTATGACGTCTCGTGGACGCCTAAGGTCAGAAATACCTTTCAAACACAAATAAATGAGCCTTGTGCACAAGTGATCTGAATTTTATATAATATAACAGTTTTAATGATCTTTGATTGGTTTCAATAATTTGGTATGTCCAAACAACATTACATAAATCAAAATTACACAATTACACACAATTAGTTAATACTTATTGTCCTCAAGAATGTCCAGTAATGTCCACATGAAGGGTTGCCGTTCAACGATGATATGTCCTCACAGCGAAGACTTCAAAAATGACAGCATGCAAAGTCACGCTTATAAATCCTCAGGTAATATTCCATTGGAATCTTGTCAGTCCTGAAGATAACGTTTGTCCAGCAGTTCAAGACGACAAGGTTACATAAGTCCCTCGACGACACCAATATTCCACAGTATATCAGTCCAAGATAATCACCACGATTTCTATCTGTCCACAATTTGGAATCCTATTTTGATTACAATCACTTTCGGCTTCAAAGACGACAGTAGAATAATTACAGCACTCTGCTCACATGGAATTGAAAATATAATAAATCCTGGCACTGTGTGTGAAGCATAAAATCTACCATTATTGTAGATTAAAACTAGCTATAAGTTAACCATACTGTATAGCTCCAGATTACATGTACCACTGCTGGCGAATCTTCTGGCCAAGTTCTCCTTAATATATACACAATATTTCATAACTAGTATTTTCTAATACCTAAAAATAGGTATTACAACATTAGCATGCATAAACATAACCTAGCACTGTCAAATCAGATTTCACAAAAATTACCTCATCTGAATTGCATCATTTCACATTTTATAACTCCATGGGGGAATCCCCAGATCATGCAATGTTTTGATCTTAAAGCATAAACAAGTTGACTCAGTTACTAAGTTTACATCTTGGGAATTCCCCACTTCCCCTATTGTGCAATCTATCTAACAGGTGCATTTTGCACAAACACCTCTAGGGATATTCCCCTTTCTCTCTTTTATAGTAAACAAAGTACTTTTCCTGTGAGAAATCTTTTCTCAAATAAAATTGAGAAAATAATATAACAATGGATGAGAAAAATGCTCAATAGGCCTAAACGGTCTGAAAAAAGCATCACCTGAAATTAACATGTTACCTACAAGATAAGAGACGCATACATCATGGTAAACACATATATATATATACATCAAATGTATACCGCATAAAAATTGACGATCAGATGGTAAGCGACCAAAACAATAACTAAACATAATTTTGTTAATAATAAGTTTGTGTATATTTGTATGGTTTTATGAACAACAATTGGTTTCATATACATATATACTATTCGTTGACGGAGTCTTTAAGTAATCGTAGTATTTTTTTTGCCATCACACTTTATTTTAGAAGCTAAGATTCATAAGGAAATTGTTAATTTTAAATCGTTTGAGGATCAGAAATAATTTCACCCTGATCATCTTTGAATTGCCATTGGTTGTTACTCTTATTATTGCTTCCTATGATAATGTTGATTGCTTTCCACGTTTATTATAGGTTTTGCGTCACTGGTTCTAATTTCTCTTCACAAAATTCCCTTTTTGATTTTCGCAATAAACTGTTTAGCTTCTTTCTATAAATTTTATTTTTTAGCTTTCGTCACACGGTTCTGTATCATACAGTTTATTTTTAGTATTGATACTCGTAAGTATACCTTTAGTTATCCAAGGCGATTTGGGCTAGTTTTATTGTTACGCTTACATAATTTTTCATCGGTATACACTCCTCGTAGATGTCATTGAATATTCTTAAAATTTTATTTTAACTACAGGGTGAGTCAAAAAAAACTTGACCCTGATTGTGTCCACCATTTTGATTTTTAAGTAACATATATCATCTGAAAGCCTAGTTCATTATCTTTAATTTGCTGCAAAGATCATTCATATCGGTTTGGTATAGACTGAGCTACAGTCGTTTGAATCAAGTAGTCTCTTTTTCGCTCTGTCCGCGGATTTACAATTGCTTAGTTGGCCGCCGTGCATTCAAATGGGAATCCGTGGATAGGGGTAAAAGCTGACTACTTGATTCAAAAGACTGTAGCTCGGCCTATACTTATCGGATTGGAATTATCTTTGCAGCAAATACAAGATAATGGAGTAGGCTTTCCGATGATACCAGATATGTTAGATGTATGTTATTTAAAAATTCAAAATGGCGGACGCAATCAGTGTCAAGTTTTTTTTTGACTCACCCTGTATCATTACCATCTTGTTTATCCATCTTTGCATACTGGTCTATACGAGACAATTTTGTTTCAGATTGTCTATACTACAAGTACTGTGATTCCGTTTGTATAAGTAATTATTCTTAACAACGGATCCTTTTTTGCTCACTACATAATTTGATATCAAAGTCGTTGGTAAACGATCACCAATGTCTGTAATAATAACAACTTCATAATTTACCCCATATTGAATTATGGTCAATTATTATTGCACTGTGTTCGGTAATTCTCGTTGGTTGGTGGTTTGGATTCAGTAATTTTGAACATTTATTTTCTATTTCAATAAAACATGATTTACAAGTTAGCGTTTGCTATACATAAATAAGACCTTAATTTGTATTTGATTGAATTTAAAATAATTATAAATACACACCCCGCCCTTTTGCCTATCTACTCTGTTGGTATATTCTATGGCATATCTATCTATATTTGAAGAGTTGATTTCCAAAAGGACCCAAATCCAATGGCTACTCTGTGTAAAAATCATTTTTTTAGAGAAATTCCGACGAGTTTCAATGCTTTAATCATTATAAATCACCGGAATAGTTATGACAATGAATTTACTACCTTTTAGACCCATTTTAACATCCATACAGCGTGTCCCAAAAAGTGGTGCAAGCGGATAAACTCCGATTTCTCAAAAACTGCTGAAGTATGAAGGATATTAATTATACTCTTTTGTATAAATTGTGCAAATCCCATGACAATCGGCCCACGCAAACCAGAGATATAAACGATTATTAAAGACTATCTGTTTTTCATCCATTCCAATGGGATTTACACAGTTAGTGATTATCGGTACATCAGATAGAATCGTGGCTCAATTGTGAGCATTGACTAAATGATAACCTCAGAACCTGAAGGCGATATGCTACTAAATTAACACAGTGCTGTATCTGAACAAATAGCTTACATAATATAACAATAATGACTTTTAAACTGACAGCCTTACAATACTCATTCTAAAGGGGTTACCTGTTGAAATATTCATTGTCGGGGTAGTGCGTGTAAATTGAACAGGTTTTAAGAAAGCAATGGATGTTTACAAAATTTTAGATTCGAGTCAATTGTTAAAGTAGCAAAATTAATAAACGACAGGAGTGATCCTCTTAGCTTAGTTCAATGAAAAAGAATGGCACATTCTTCCAATTCTATTATTTATAAAACCTTCACAAAGACAAAAAAGTCATGAAAAACGTACCGGTATCTGTTGTGTCATTACACATTTGAAGGGGAGAGGGGGGTAAGTTGAGCAACAGTGTAAGTTGAGCCACCCCCTCTAGAAAGAAGACAAAGAACTTATTTCACTTTACACTACTATCTATTAGTACATTGCATAACACAGGTTTCTGAAGTGGAAGATTGAATCACTTGCACATACAATTAGAAAGTTGCACTAAAAAGTTCATTTTTGGCACCTTTTTCTAACTTTCTGTATAAAATGATTTTTGTCAAATTACCCCTACAAGGATGAAAAATATAATGGCACTCTTTTGTGTATTGAGGATGTGATATGTGAACAGAACTTTAGAAAACTGATTGTAACTGTAACAAGTTTTAGTTTGGAGGAGTCGTGCTTTTTGACTTAAATGGTCCCTATGGGATAAGTTGAGCAACTGGACATGGGGTCTGGCATAGGAAAATGTGCACAATTTTCCCCCAAAAAATTCCAAGTAAAATCACATCCAAAATTATTTATTTTAAACTTTTAGACCAAACTCTCACTATATCAAACATTTTGTCTTCAAAATACCTTGAAACAAAAAAAAGGCAAATTTGGATTTCAATGTTCTGACACATATATTGTGCATTTCTATGGATGGCTCAACTTACCCCCATGACTGGCTCAACTTACTCCACCTTTGGGGTAAATTGAGCCAGTTTACAAAATATTTTTGGCATCTCACTGAAGGATATTGCAAGATATTGGTCACAAATTTGTGATACCTTAATCAAGTAAATATACACATGTTTCATTTCTAACACTGCATTTGCCTCCTACTATATTTCTCTGTGGGTGACCTTGAACCATTATGGGGCTATACCGCTTTAACTAAAGGTTGGAACCTAGGCAAATGTATACTTTTTCTAATCCTTATGACGAGACGAACGCGTTAGTGTACATTAAAACACAATTTGACTCGATTTTAAATTTTTCCCTGTACTAACATTTCCCCCTTGAAGAAGGGGGAAAATTTGCACCCCATCATTTTCTGACAGTTTAGGTCCTATTGAAACCCAAACAGCAACAAAATCAATTTTAGCATGAAAATCCTACGGGAATACACACCAACCCACACTACAACTTCAAATTGGTCTTTGACCAAATTCTTACGATTTACGAAAGCGCAAGTGAAAGCGCTAGTGAATTCGGCAGCCTTAACGGAATAAGAGGCTGCCGAATTTACTAGCGCTTTCGATTCCGCTTTCGCGTTTTACACTAAGCCATTCTTACCTTTTCCCCGTCCTGTCCAATCTTCACATACTGCCAAGATTGCGAGTCGTTGCTGTACTGAACTTTGTATTTTTTCACCCAATGTTCGGCAATGGCTTGATCTCTTCGTCCTTGGGTGATTACCCCACTTATCGATTGATGAGTCTCGAAATTGACTTGTATCCAAGCGTTAGTTCTGTTATCAGCAATCCATCCATCTTTAAGCGAATTTAAGCGACCGTTTCGTGCAGGGTAGCCTGATTTGTGAGTAGACGCTGTGATTTGAGTATCCAGTATGCTTCCATCCTCCAAACCAAGCTTCTGCAGACAAACTACAGTACCAATGTCACCACATATTATTCATCAAGTTAACCACAAATATGCAATAATTCGTCATGTGAGTGCAACAAAGTCGTAACTGACATTTTTGGCGAAATTGAGTTTTTTTTTTATATAATATGAAAAAGTAGGTCATTACGCTTAATTTGATATACATTTCAAGTGACAGTCTCAATTTATTGCAGAGTTATTATGCTAAATAGGCCTATTTAGGTGTTGATACGACTTTGTTGCACTCAAAATTGAATTTCTGTTGAGTGCAACAAAGTCGTAACTGGTAGATACGACTTTGTTGTACGACACGGGAAAACTAGTATGTAGATACGACATTTTATTTCTTGTAAAGCGATGGTTTTTAAAAAGATGTATAAGTAAAAACAATCTCCCAAAATATTTTGTGAAAAGAGCAATTTCATTTGTTACCAAATTTATGCTGCTAATTTCGGCACAAAAAACCTTAAACATATCAAAAATGTAAAAAAAAAATTGCAACTTGTAATAGTTCAAATGTTAGTCTTGACCTTGAAATGCAAAATGGCCTGAAATAGCCGCCATTTTGCATTTCAAGGTCAAGACTAATATTTGAACTATTAAAAGTTGCAAAATTGAATTTGTCATGCACAAAAACATATAATTAGACACTTACATCTTTAAAATCGGTTTATATTAACAATTTGACCTTGACTGAAAGTGCATTGACCTTTAGAAATTTTTGGCCATAGCGTCCTCATTTGAAGTCGGATCTATAACAAACTATACATTTTTTGATTCCGTATGATAAGGCGAGTAATTTGACATGCATATTAATTCAATTGCGACAGTTCTCAATTTTTACCCCCGTGTTAACTTTGTTTGCCCCTTCGCCAAAATGCCGGGACATTGAAGCGGCAAGCCCAAGTCAAAAACCTTCAATATCGATCAGGGAACCCCAAGACGCCTTCAAATCTTTGTCTCCAGAGTTTGGTCACGGGATCTACAGGCTGGTCTTCTACTAATACGACTATGTTGCACTCACATGACGAATTGTTATCATGTTATTCGTAATTGTTATTCGTAATTGGAACCCCAAGACGCCTTCAAATCTTTGTCTCCAGAGTTTGGTCACGGGATCTACAGGCTGGTCTTCTACTAATACGACTATGTTGCACTCACATGACGAATTGTTATCGGCAGTATAGTGTATGTACTTATGTCATGTCATCAAGATGAGTGGACATTTGGGGTAGATTCTTGCAAACCATGTTTTTTTTCGCAAAGTACGTCATGAAATTATCAAAAAATAATGTTGGCATTTTTTCGGCCGCCAATATACTAAAATGGCCGCCTTTCGTAATTCAATTTGCCTTTATCTCGAACTATGAAGCTCGTAGGAGCATAATTCTGGTGTCTATACCCATGTTTTAGCGTTCAAGGGATTTATATTTGATGTTTGTTTAATGAACTTATGTCCGTTTCCACTTAAAATCCAAGATAACCGCCAAATTGGCCACCAATACATATAAGTTGACATTTCTTAGCTTCAAAAGCAGGTATGAAGACAATTCTTAAGTAAAAGGGGTCGCACTGTATTCAAGAAATTACCCAGAGATGTTTCAATATTGTATGGCGACTGAGTGGTATATTTTGAGTAATGATGGGTATATGAGATTGCCAATCCTCTGTTGGAAGCATTACAGAGATGCCCGGCAGATATGAAGCCATATGGATTTTGTGTACATAAAACATCATGATATGGGCCGTCTGTGCTCATATTTATAAAATAATATAGCCTGGGAGCTACCAGACATTTGTAACATATCTCAAGTACAAAAGGTTTGATTGAATAAATATATTGAGAGTCTACAGGAACCCTTGAAACATGATTTTTAAGTGCCTGTACAAAATGAGCGAGATGAAAACGTCATTTTTCCTCAAAGGAACATCTCAGATCTTACAGCTAAACATTCTGCTTGGAGATCATCGTATATCCAACCCGATCAATCGCGGAATTAGGGTAGTTATCCCCAAATTTTTCGAGCTACTGTACCGTGAAGACTAGCATGCACCATGTAGGTCAAAGCACTTTTTTCAGTCAGGTGTTCCCTGTAAGAATAGGGCAGGGTTTCCCAACCTTTTTGTCCCGAGACCCTATTTCTTGACACTTAGCTTGCGGCGACCCACATTGCTCAAAATGGTATTCTCAAAAAGAAATTTGACCAGTCAAGACGAAATTGAAGGTGTTGTGGAGAGGTACGTCAGTGGCAAGCCAATTTGTCAAGCCAGGGGAAGGGGCTTGCAACAAGGTTGCCTATATCTACCGGAAGCTCTGAATCTACTGATGACAGGGAAGCAAGGGCAATCCTTAATTCAAAATTTCAGTTGTGGCATTCTAAGGGCATGGTGCTCTCCATTCCTAAAACAAGTGCGCACGAAGTGTGCCAAAATACCACTAATTTCATTACAATCGTGTTCATTTTTGGTCTTTGAACAGTCCTGTAAGTGACAATTCATACCGATTTGCGCGCTTTGGCGCGGAAATTTTAATCAAATACAAATTCAATTGATTAATCAAACACTGCAAAATCAGTTTGGCTTACTTGACATAACTAATTTCATTATAGTCAAGTTCAATTTTGATCTTTGAACAGTCCTGTAGGCCTAAGTGACAATCTATACTGATTTGCATGCGAAGTGCGCGGAAATTTTACTATTCAAATACAAATTCAATTGATTCAAACACTGCAAAATCAGTCTGGCTTGCTTGACATAGTTAAATTATATTAAGTTAAATTATATTAATAACCAATTCTGTTCCTGCCTTTTGGACAAGTACTTTCATTTTCATTTAAATTACTTCGCGACCCCTTCTTAAGAATCCGCGACCCCTTTTGGGGTCGCGACCCCTAGGGTGGGAAACCTTGGAATATGGTTAAAATTGGTATGTCAGAGCAAAATAAAAGTATCAATGCCAACCTTTTATTTTTGTTGATATTCCTAAAGATTTTATACTTAATATGGGTAACAACCATGATTTTCAACCCAGATCTCGCCATTTCTCTCAGTTTTCAAGGTACACTTTGAAACCGGTGCATGTAGCAGGAGATATAGTCCTCCGGGCTCACAGTCCGGGAACAATGGTGAACAATAGGGCAATCGATTGAGTTGACTCTTCATACAACATTAGTTTCACGCTTTATTCCGTTGTCGTCTATGGAGCCCGGACTATGATACCTGCCGGACTATGATTACTTTCACACCGGTAAAAAAAAAGACTTACCTCTCTTTCTCATGTTATCTACCGGTGTGAATCCTTCATTGATGTATTGGTTACGAGGTTTAGAAAACCGGGCGTATTCAGGAATGTGACCGATATCGATCGAGTGGAGTTTGAACTTACAGGGTGTCTCAGAAAGAACTACACCCTAACTATAGGCGACCATAACTTCAAAAGTAAGTATCACATTTGAGAAATTTAAAAAGAATCTTAAACCACAATTACTTTTTTAACATTTTGATGTAAACATCACTTGATTCGGTTCAGTAGTTTTGAAAAAAAATAAGCGATTATGTAACACATGTCAATGGACACTTCCTTCCAAGTTTGCTCACAATAAAGCAGATTTGATGTTAACTACTGTTGATTGCTTGTGTTATCTGTTCAAGCTGTCTTCTTTTCATTCCCCAAAGAACCGGCCTTGTTTAATATGTGAGTTCAATGCCATTTTGTTCGTTTTATTATAGTAAAAAACAATTGCCGTGACAATTATAACAAAAAACCAACAAGAAAAACAAAACATGGTAAATAACAAGAATGATCATCTTTATTAGAAAACAACACCAATAAAATCTGTAGAAAATGTGAAATATGATAGTTGAACTAGGGGTGCACTGCATAGAATGAATTGAGAAGTTTAATCAATACTTTAACAGGTGGATAAACTGAACAATAAGATTATTCACAATAGTTTTTATTCAAATTAGACATCTTATTCCAATAAGATGGTGGATTCTACATTTAAAATGATAAAGGCATGATTTGAGCGCAAATTCAAAATTCCCGCGTTTTAATCTATACCCGTGTTATATGAAGTATTGGTACGAGACAAAATGGGTTGGTCAACATTTTTCACACATACAAAGGGCGTTTGTGGTTTTCAGATATGCCGAAACTGATCATAACATTACTCTGGTCAGGCAGGAATCTAGATTAAGATTCCACAGAAATCCTCCTTGCAAGAAGGCAATCTCGAACAATGTTAAGAAGTACCGTGAAAATGGGTACAAGTCCAAATTTGAACAAGAGTCGCTGTGGAAGGCGAAGAAACCACCCGAACTTTACAGAACATTGCAGTTTTCAGACGAAGTCTTCATCTAAATCCAAGACAAAGTTGCAGACGTAACAATGTGCCACAAATACTTTGCATTTGTTGGCATGCTGGATATACAAATCTTGAATGCATTTTATCAAAACGGAAAATCTACACATCTGAATCAATTCTTAGCAAACAGAAAAAAGGTGAACATTTGGTGGTTGAAACCGTTCTTAGAGTTTTATCATGCACAACCAAGTTGAATATCAAACTTTACTTTGTTTTCAATGCTAGTTTCAAAGCATAACCTTTCTAGAAAGCTGCCTGATGATATGCAATTTAAATTAAATGAAAAAGGAATTTGCTTGGATTGGCGACAGCCATGGTATTAACATTAATTTTTCAAAAAGACTCAAGATGTCACTGACATTTCTTCAATTTTCTTCAATTTTTTAAGTGAAAAAGAAAAGACGTAAATTTCTATTGTAATATTTGTGCAATATTATGTTGAACCTGGTGCAAAATATCATCTTATTTTCCTTTAAAGAAATAAAATGAAAAGAAAATGAAAGGAGTATTGATTATTTCTCGCCTGTTCTGTCTGTCTGCCACTTTATTACAAAACTTGGAAGGAAGTGTCCATTGGCATGTGTTACATAATCGCTTATTTCTTCAAAACCACTTACGGCGGTACGGTAAGTACGTATAGCCTGTTTCTTAAATTGAAAACGTAAATTGAAACCAGCGTTTGAAAATTCTCAAGACTGGAATAATACCGAAATGCATTGTGGGAAAAGGGATTCGGCCTGTAGCGATTGCGTGTTCACTTTTCCGTGTTTGCGAGAACCGAAGTACCCGACAAAAACGTTCAATTTTCTCGCTAGGTTCTATAGGTTCAGACCCAATTACGGTATATATTTAAAACAAAACATAGTAACGGACCCTCTGATGCAAAAATCTCCATAGAATCCCTTCGTTTTCCGGAGATATTTGAGATTTAGTTTCATTTGCATGCATTCGCTATGACGGACTGATAACGTTAATCTCTCGCGCAGTACTAATTTAGATAATATTTTTCGGAGTCTGTGACACAGACTACACACTTTCCGCACCGCCGTAAAAACCACTGAACCGAATCGAGTGCTGTTTGCATTAAAGTATTGCAAAATAATTGTGATTTAAGATTCTTTTTAAATTTATCAAATGCGATACTCACTTTTGACGTTATGGTCACCAATAGTTAGGGTGTAATTCTTTCTGTATATCTTAATAAAGCTGGGCATGGGTGCTCTCACCGCATTACCGCATCTGCATCTACAGTTTTCTAAACCTCTTAAATTTCTTTAATAGTGTACAAGTTGGGTATATGAGTGCAATTTTCGAAAATATATTCGTGCAGTTCAAATTTGAAAAAAAAGAGAAAAAACCCGAAAACCATTGATTCCCTGAGCATTTACATTATGCAATTTCAAAACGTGTTTCTTCTCTACCATACATATTATATTAATATTGTCTTAGCAAAAGATGCTTGACAGTGCGTTTAGATGGACAAATTAGTAACCACAGATATTATTTTATGTAGCCTTTCTGACGAAACGTTTTAAAAGCCTAACGAGATATGGAGAATAATTTGAAATTTACCTGGATTATTGGGTGCACTACCGTAAATGCAGCTATACGATCCAATAGAATTGCAACATATCTCGTTACCACAATGATCCAAATTAAGCCTGCATTCATCGATATCTGTTATGAAAATGGTAAATCAAGTAGGTCTCAGAACTGGTAAAGGTTCATAAATCATTTAAAAATCTGGCAAATTAAATAAGTTTCTGCCACAAAATGTATAGGAAAGAATGAATTGGATTATCTCTGGACAATTATTGTTGAAAAATATGACTTTTGAAAGAGTTTTGATGGGCAATTTCCGTAAAATTTAACATTTTGACGAATCTCCCCCGGCCCGTTAAAGTCGCACTAACAAATCCGTTGGTAGATTATGTAGCGTGTGAAGCCATGATTAATAACCGTACTTATACCACATTTCGTTAGTTGTTCCGGAGATATTCCCCAAAAATGTGCGAATTTTACCTAAAATTTCGGTAACATTGCATTTGAATGTTTTTCTCAATAAAGAAGTTTGGGTAAAACACCGCGCTAATTTTGTCCAAGAATGTAAGCTTTCAAAATATTTCTACTCCAACTTGAAATTTTAAGTGTGATATATCAGATTTTGAAGTTAAGGAAAAGGTACACTATAGCCTATGGTAAAATAGACTGCCAGGTCCGAAACCTTATTAGTGATAACATCACATTTAAGTGTTATGTATCACGCAATACATGTCTAGACCTTTAAAAACTTACACCTGGAATTGGACGTGGTTATGATAGTATGCTTAGAATCCAAAAAAATGGTGGCCTATTTATATGGCTGCCGTTAGAGCTTTAAACCATCAAAGTTCTTTATAAGCCTTTAAAACTCTTTTGTTTTATATTCACGTCTCTAAATGCCATTTTTTGCCACTTTTCAAAAATCACGGACCGGACCCTGCGTGTTTTAAGGGGAAATTTCCCCTAGATCTAACAAGAAAAATATCGCTACCTCCTTTTTTGCGGTGACTGTCAGGCTGGTAGTTATTTTCTCTAGGGAAGTTAGGAATTTATGCTCATCAGTTATTTCGCGAATTTACCTGAACATACGATACCATCTCCACTGAATCCATCTCTACAAAAACACTGATACGATCCCATGGTGTTGTTACAAACCGCATATGGATCACATTGGTGAGTTTTTAAACCACACTCATCTATGTCTATTGAGAAAATATAAAAAGAAATAAAAAATGTTATTTTAATTCATCAGAATTAAGATAAAAATCTCGAATATTCTAGATTTAGATTTAAGGAAATACGCGTCCGACCACGTCTGATTGCAAATGGAAATACGGTATAGCGACATCTCTTTGTGAACTCAGGAAGAATAGTTTGATCCAAGCAAGATTCACCAGTCACAAACGTGATTGTTTTACAGTCGATCCAACCTCATATGTCCCCCATACCATTTGCGTGGAGGTATAAGCTCTGATGTATGAGGGGCAATAATAAAGCTTCGCAACAAATCATTGATTTTGAACATCGTCTTAGAGGATTAAATGAGAGCAGCATAATGATCACTGCCAGACCAGTGTGGGATTTAAAGAAGGGCAGGCCATCAATATTTTTCCTTGCGTTATGCAGGTGCATTTGAATGTCCAAATGTACACCAAATAAATTTAGGTAGACATGTACAGAGTATGTACAAGAATCTGTAGGCGATGTAATTAATTTGCACGTAGTATACGTACAACAAAAGTTAAATTGACATTTGGCCACAGGAATCCTATTGAATATCAATTGAAAGAAAGCATGAAGAACGCAAAGAATTTTATTATTGCAATACATAGTAAAGTTAAAGCCCTGTGAACACCAGTTTCACTTCTACAAGTATAGCTATATGGTACCCAATAGAACTTATTTGGTCACAAATAAAAGCTTATGTTGCCAAACATAACAAGGACTTTAAACTAAAATCTGTTCAAAAACTGTTCGAGGAAGCTCTACAAAAGTCACCGAAATAGATAGCTAACATTTGTAACACATCTAAAGTGCAATAGGTTGGAGTGTTTAAATGTGTAGACAGTCTGGCAGGAACCCCTGAAACGTGATTCTTAAGTGCCGCAAATGGTGCCTTAAGGAGAGGGGGGGGGGTCTAGACAAAGATTACACAGGGGTCAAAATTTATATTTATCCAATCATGTTGAAAAGTACACCATGTTATTTGTCTAACCATAAAAAAGGTATGGTTTGTACTACGTACGAATTAAAATGTCAATTTCAGTTGTACAGGAGTCAAATTTTAAAGTTGCTCTGATTTGGATAAAAATGGTACAAATTGTTGATGGAGATCACAAGATTAAACTAAATAATAGTTTTGACTGTTTTCAATGCTTAATTACCAATGTAGGCAACCCAATAGTCAGCGTCCATTGTGCACTTAATGGAACTTGACCTTGTTTCCCCCTACCTTATTGATCAAGCATTTAGGGCACTTAAAACTATTCATTATTTTAATCCTATGAGCTCCATCAATAATTTGCATCGTGTTTCATCCAATTCGGAGCAACTTTAAAATTTGACCCATGTACAAATGTAAATGAGGCTTTTTATTGACTTTATGTTTTTAGCCTATAACTCCAAAACTTTAGACTTGAGATAGTACAAACTATACCTCTTTGGAATCCTTATGGTTAGACAAATAACCTGGTATAGTTTTCAACATGACTGGATCAATTTACAAATATTTAATCACAAATATCTGCTAGCTGCCACGCTATAAGTGAATATTTCTCGCTCTGGTAAATCATTGCCTTCTTCCGCCCGGAAAACGCCTTGCCATTAAAGGCTTCAAAACTTCAACCACCGGTTCTGAATGGTTCTATGATACTGGGGACAGTTTCGATGATTCTAAACAATAGCAATTAGTTCAACCGTACTTCTTCTTCTTCTTATCGTGTCCAAACACTGTGGTTCTCAAATATGATCCAGCCAGAGATGGGTACAACGTCTGGCTGCTTCACTGAATTCCGCAAGGTCCTTGTTTGTGAATTGTTGCTCCAGCAGTGGGCAGACCAAGAGATGTTCCATTGTCTGTGGTGCTGTTCCACAACCACAAGTAGTATCCTGATCTGCTTCCAGATAGCCCTACTTCTGCAAGGAAACCTTAAACCGGCAAATTCTGGTTCTCAATCTGTTGAGGCATCACCATTCAGCCCATGAGGAGTCAGCTCCAGGTGGGAGATGCTCACCAGGTTCAATACCGATAGATGTTACTTGGTTGATGGCAAGTCTTTCTTTCCACAAGACGACTCTCTTGACCTCCTTAGCGACTGTTTCAAGAGGTTGGACTTTGCTTAAGAAATTCTCTCTGGATTTAAGGCGGTTGGCAGCAGGTATCTGTCCAGACATAGGGCGCTTCACATTAGAAACTTGGCAGCTACGCTTTTACATGCTCGCTACGCTACGACAGATGTCTGGTGGAGCAATTCCTGCTAGGATGTATAAGTTTTCCGTTGGTGTTGGACGGAGGCATCCTGTGATAGGCTGGTAGGAGGCATTTAACGCTGAATCAAGCTTCTTGGCATGGGTTGATCTTTCCCATACAGGGCAGGCATACTCTGCACATGAGTAGCACAGGGCAAGTGCCGTCGATCTTAGGGTATATGAGCGAGCACCCCACCTTGTGCCAGTGAGTTTGTTCAAGATGTTATTGCGTGAACATACTTTACTCTTCGTCTTCTCGATATGGGTCTTATAAGAGAGAGTGCGGTCCAAGGTAACTCCTAGGTAGACAGGGTTATCACAGTGCTCCAGGGGTGTTCCAGACCAGCTAACTTTAAGCTGACGTTTGGCTTCACGGTTGCGTAGATGGAAATCACACACCTGTGTTTTAGATGGATTTGCACGTAGGTGGTTTTCCTAATAATAAGGAGTGAGTTCATCCAAAGCTTTGGAGAGTCTCTCAACAACTGTGAAGTCGGCATCTTGTGCGCTAATTCCAAGATCGTCTGCATAAATAAAACGACAGGTTCCTGCACTCCTCGGTTGGTCGTTGGTATAGATGTTGAACAGGAGAGGTGCAAGCACACTCCCTTGTGGTAGACCATTCTTGAGCCTACGCCATCGGCTCTTCTTCGCTCCTAGCTGGACAAAGAACATCCTGTTTACCAGCAATCCTCGGATAAGCTCAGTCAAGCGAATGTACTTGGTAATTTCCAGAATCTTATGGAGTAGACATCTATGATTGACAGTGTCGTACGCTGCTGATAGGTTGACGAACACAGCTCCGGTTACCAATCCCTTCTCGAAACCATCCCTCAATGTGTTGAGTTAGGTTGAGTACTTGACTTGTTGTTAATTTGCCTGGCCGGAAACCTGCTTGTTCTGGTATGAGGTGTTCGTCTATCACAGGTGCGATACGATTGAGCAGGAGAAGTAGAAAACCGTCTTGTGGTTCCACTGTTAGTAACTGCCAAGCAGCGAACTAATCTCTACAACACCAAACACTGTTTCCATTAACATCATTTCTTAAGTATACCCATATCATGACTCGATCTCAGCGCAGGCCTTTTCTAAGGTCTGCCTTGACTATAGCGTCATTGAATGCGGAGGGTTTTTCCAATGCAAAAAGTAACATAATTGCTGATTTGTGTAACAATCTCCAATGCGATGTCCTATGTCTGCAGGAAACCCACAGAGGAATCGATAAGCACCGCCCGACCATACCAGGAATGGTCCTTGCCACCGAGAGACCACATCAACAATATGGAAGTGCTATATTTGTGAGAACAGGCACCGCAATAGAAGCAAACTCAATGTCTGATGATAACAACATCGAAGTCCTCACCATTGAGCTTAGCTCTGTCATAGTTACATCCGTCTACAAACCTCCATCAGTAGACTTCAAGCACCCTCAACTCAGCCTTGGGAATTCCACCAAACCTCACTTCTTCATTGGCGACTTCAACAGCCATAGTACCCAATGGGGATACAATGAAGCTAACAAAGACGGACAAGCTGTCGAAGAATGGATAGACAGTCAACATCTACGTCTCCTTCACGACTCTAAGCTGCCGACATCATTTCATAGTGCCCGTTGGAAGAGAGGTTACAACCCTGATCTACCTATTGTTAGCAAAAACATCTCTAACCTGTGTAGAAAGATTGTTCTAGATCCTGTTCCACTAACTCAACATCGACCAATCGGTAACCAAGTCAACGCTGCAGTAAGACCAAACAAAGTGCCTTTTAAGCGCTGCTTTAACTCCAGGAAAGCAGACTGGTAAGGATTCACTGATGAGCTGGATCAGAACGTGAAGAGGATTGTTCGAAAACCCCATAACTATGACAAATTTGCCCATCTAGTGAACAAGACTGCGCGGAGATTCATACCCAGAGGCTATAGAACGGAATATATAGCAGGCCTTTCCAAGGAATGCGCTAGAGAATATCAAGAGTATATCACAATGTTTGAAGCTGATTCTTTTGCGGCTGAAACAACTGCTAAAGGCGGGGAAGTTTGTGAGAGGATCTCCCAGGAAAAGATAAAACCTGGCATACTTTAATTGAATCCACCGATATGACCCATAACAGCAAGAAAGCATGGTCTACCATCCGAAAGCTCCGAGGGGATCCAACAGAACCTCCACAGCAGCCAAATGTCACACCCAACCAAGTTGCCCACCAACTGCTTTTAAATGGCATGTGCAGCAAGAAACCCAAGAAGATCAAACTAGACCACTAGAGGTATAGTGGTGACCCTGGTTTCACTCGCCCCTTTAACATAGACGAATTGGAATCCGGTATTGCTAAACTTCAACCAGGAAAAGCAGTAGGCCTTGACGACATCTCGACTGAGCAGCTAAAAAATCTTGGCCCAGTAGCAAAGGAATGGCTTCTTGAGTTCTACAATTGCTGCCTTATTTCCCACAGGTTCCCAAAGATCTGGAGGAAAGCACATGTTATGGCACTCCTAAAGCCTGGGAAAGATCCATCCAATCCCAAGAGCTAGACCCATATCACTCCTCAGCCATACCTACAAGCTCTTCAACCGTACTGAACCACAGGTCAGATGGCGGCTCAGTTTTTAGTCATATCTAGCCTAAACGATACCGTGTAAATCTATTACCACTGTCAGAAGACAACGTATTATGTATTTTAGGAACGTCGCTAGATCTTTTTTCAAGAAGGCGATCTGTAAACCAGTAGCGTAACAGGTGTGGGGCAGTTTGCCACCCCAGATACCTTTGACCTGGGTAAATAAAGCTTGCAAATCATGATAAATCATCCTTTTTATGCCTGCTCACCAGAAAATTTGCACCTTCAACCAGGAAAATATGCCTTAAAAACACCACTAACCGGGAAAATCTGCCCCAAACAGGGGATTTACCCCCTCTCACAAGTGATCTCTGTTACGCCCCTGCTTTAAACTGGGAGAAATTTAGATATAATTATGTACATTTATTCGTGATGATAATCATAAATACAAAGCAGGTTCTTGGCGTCTACACTACAGGTAAAGGTAAAGTCACAAATCTTTTGAAAATAAGTGTTGCATGCCGAATATTCAACAGAAAATTGCTATTTACTGTCGGCGTTTAAGTTGAAGTTTAGCATTTCGTAATGTGACTGTTATATCGGCAGAGAGTTGTTGCAGTTTAGGCTTCACATTCACACCATTGACACAAATAAGTTGACACTATTGTCATATGCATTCTTGCTGTTGACCAGCGCTGTTTACCAATTGTCCTGTGCAAATAATAAGAAGCATTCCTTTAGCATGCTTGACCAATATGCAAACACACAGAGGATAACCATTATTCAACTGGAAGTCCATTTCATGTAACACACGATGCAAACTGCTCATTATTGAAAGTATGGACCAAATATGCAAATTGCAAATTCCAAATAAGAAACTCGTCAATTCTGAAATATGCAAGCGTGTGATTGCGAGATTTTAAATTACAGTAGGAATTTGGATAAAACCCTACTGATTACTTGCTATTTTTCGCCGAATGAATCATAGTAATTGACATTTTCCTTGTTTTAACTGCAAGAACCTACGATAGTATTTTGTCAGGACTTAGGGTCTACTGAAAACACTAGTTATAGGCCAATATTGCCATTTTAGGAGATTACTGACGAGTGAGAGCATGAGATAATTCATACAGCAGCAGATATGGCGAAATAAGGAATTAATATGCATTATGTGGAATAAGAGGACAATAGAACACTTTTACATGAAGGTGGAACGCCGTACTAATTGGTATGATTCACAGAGTAGAAACAAGCCACATGTTGCATTCATGGTATTTAATCCAAGTTGAGAAAATAAAATCTGCCAACCTGAACATTCCCATCCAGTACCGTTAAATCCTTGGTTACAGGTACACTTGTATGATCCCATGGTATTGTTGCATACAGCGTTGTCATCGCATCGGTCAATCCCGAGATGACATTCATCTAAATCTGCAAAAGAACAGGTTCCCACTATTATATAACTATATATGTACCAAGAACAATACAAACTTACTAATATAAGATGTTGAAAATCACTTGTTATTCATGGTCGTTGCCACAATGTATCAATCCCAAAGTAAATGATCTTCATTTCTTCTGCCTGATCTATGTGCCAAAAGCAGAGGTTCTACACCATAAATTGAGGTCTATACATGTACATTTTCTGTCACATGCAAAGTATCGATGGAAAGACATAAATTGAGAGATTGATTTTACCCCATTGGTTGATTCAGCATGTATGTACATTCACAAAAATGCCTGCTATTATATAAAAAAAGGCTGCCAAAGTTCGATTTGCTTCTCAAAATGCGAATCGTACGATTCGAACTAATTAACACATTAAAATCTATAGTTCACCACAATTCTCAGTTTTTGCATCAGTGCATCACAAGCAGTTACCTTTAGTCTGATACCCGAACACGCATCATACTATCAACCTTATATTAAATAAAAGTGAAATTTGTAATTCCGCACCACCATTTCAACCATTTCATTCGCGGTACGGTCCACCGAGTAATAAGTATGAAGGCAAGATTTTTAAGGGTTTTTTAGAATTTTAAGTTGATAACGATGCTTAAAGTTGTTGAAATGTCTCAAAAATGGAAAGATTAGAGAGGTTACATTTTTCTTTGCCAAAAAGTTTGCATTTAGAACATTAAGCGGTGAGAAACAAATTCTCAATTTCAAGAAACAGGCTCAATGTGAGCTTAAAATCGGGACTCTTGTGAAGCAGTCTGAGCAAGATATTGACAATGCTCTAGCAACGGTCATTGCTACAGCGGAGAAAAAAAGCTTTTGAACTGAAAGAAGACTTATGGCAAGTAATTACTCCGCAGCTGACAAAATCCTAAACGCAGAAATGGTTATTGAACAAGAAAGCACATGACCTACAAGTCCTGGTTGCTGATACCAAGAAACTGATGGGAGCAACAAGTTACCAATACCTGAGCCAATACAAAACGTACACCACGAAATGCACTGACTTGCAGGTCCCACGGAGAGAAGCAGCACCAAATAGTCAGGTTCCTTATGTAATTTTGTTGGCTTTTTATTGAGATTAGGAAACTATACATTTTCTGAAAGCTTATGGTTCACCAAATAAGAAAATCAATGTTGGCCTTTTTTTTAAATTTCCCTACGACGGCCATTTTGGAATTCAAAATGGCCGCCAATTTTTTTGCTCATATCTCGGTCTCTGAGACTAGTAGAAGCATAACTCTGGTGTCTATACCCATGTTTTAAGGGTCAAGGAATCCAATAAGATCATTGATAACAACATCCCGGTTTCTGAGACTAGTAAAGGCAAGATTCCAGTGTTTATATCCATGTTTCCATGGTCTAGAAATTCAATAAGTATTGTGATAGCAACATTGGATCACATGGTAATGGCAGCCATCTTAAATTTCAAAATGGCCGCTATAGCAGTGTATTTTACAGACAGTTTGCCTTCAAAAATGTGATAAATGTGCAAATTGAAGTCTTGATATGTCTGTTACCTGCCATGCCTGTAGGAACTATTATCTGGTAATTTTGTTTTTCCAACAAGCTCAAAATTTTAAGATGGTGGCCAATATGGCAACCTTAACAAATCTTTAAAACTTTTAAGTTACCATATATCTGTAATATGTTTAGTTACATCATCCAGAAAGTATAATAAAATTGTAATTATAATCTGAGCTAACTTTAATCAACAAATGTGTATATTACATGAATATTTTTGACTCGTACTCACTGATATTAAAACCACAGAGGTTATAGACCGGCCAAACAGTGTACATAGCGTGAGAAACATGCATATGGCGTGCCATGTTCTTGTGTTAAACGCTATTTTCGTCGTCTGCTGAATTAAGCGTCGCCTGCGACGTTAAATTACAAAATCGTTCTGTTTACCCATAAGGAAGCTGATTTGGTCTTAATCATTTCGGGTGAGGGCTTTTAAAAGCTTTACAACCATGCAAAAATATCGATTTTGAAAAATCTTGAGGGCGCACTATTTTTCAAATGTGCCAGTGTCTCTTTAAGGGGAAAGACATATTTTTGTACTTTAATTTACACTTTTGCTGTAACTTTATGATGATAAAACTAAATATGTAGCTGACAATTCATAAGTTTTTAGTTGTTCGAAGGTGGCCATATTGACGGCTATCATGCTATAGCCAAGGCCATGAATCTCATATTCATTCTTTTCTTTGATGAATTTTGGATGCTATAACCAAATATATATTTATCATTTATATTACTCTCTGAATGCAAAATTCAATATGGCCATCTTTCAGGATCTTTGAAACCTATAAACTAACATAGTTTAGTAATGTATTGACCCCATCTTAAACTTATGGGTATTTAACCAAATAAAAAATGCCAAATATGACTTTCTAATGGTTAGAGACATAACTCGTACTTTTTACACTTTTATCATAAATTTCAGGGATATGCTAATACTAATATATTACAGATGTATTTGAGATTTTTGAAGGTATTCATTGTGGCTGCCATCTTGAATTTTAAGCAAAAATACCAGATATTACCTTCTAACAGACTATATAATTTCACATACTTAAATTTACCCTTTTATCAAAACTTATGGATGTTAACTAATTATAGAGAAATTTGTGGTAATTTCTAGCTTTTTAAGGTCTTTGAATGTAGCCATACCGGCTGCCATCTTGAATTGTTAGCATATTAACAAAGTGTCAGTGTCAGAAAATGTCAGATAAAAGGTTTAACGCATGGTTAAAGACATAATTTCACATTCAAACTTGAAACCTTATCATTTTTGCAGGGGGTCCCTCTGTACTACTATGCACTACTATGTGTTTCGCATACCTTTTGTAGGAAAAACTGTTTGATTTGGCAGCCATTTTGAAATTCAAGATGGCTGCCACATCCAAATCATTGTTGTTAACAATGTTATTGGGTTTATGGACCCTGAAACATGGGTATAGCCTCGGGCTATAGACACTAGAATCATGAATTTACTGGTATTAGAGACCGGAATGTGGGACAAAAAATGTCTTCCCCTTGGCGGCCATTTTGAAATTTAAGATGGCTTCCACAACCACATGGTCCATTGTTGCTATTAATGTTCATATTGGATTTCTGGACCCTGAAAACATGGGCAAAGATACCATAATCATGCCTCTACTAGTTTCAGGGGCATGGGCAAAGATGCCATAATCATGCCTCTACTAGTTTCAGGGATAGGTATCTAAAAACAGCTTCCCTTGGCGGCCATTTTGAATTTCAAGATGGCCGTCACAGCCACAAGATCTAATGTTATTGCATTGAGTTTGACACCCTCCAACAATAGGTTTAGAAGATGGAATTACGTTTCTAGGTGCTTTAAAAGCCAAAATATAGCATATTATAGGTTCAAAATGGTGGCCATTTTGAAATCCTAGATGGCTGCTTATATGCGATTTAAAAAAATGCCAAAATTGATTTTCTGTTTCTGTGACAGCTGATCTTTAGAAAAATGCAAAAATTAGCAAATCTCCATAAAAAGCCAACAAATAATAATATTTGAACACAGTTAACCTGACTAAAAGCCCGCTACTTCTACACATACTGTACAAAAGTATTGCACCATTCAGAAAAAAAATCACAATCACAAAATGATTTCAAAGTATACCAGCGGTTCCTAACCACCTATGACGCATTGAATGCCAAAGTTGTGTTTTTCAAGCAAATGTTATTCCCCAGAATCCTGGAGTGCGAAAAACATTTTGATTTGAATGCCATGTTCCCTAAATATGGCGGGTTAAAAGAGCTGGCGATCGATAACTTGCGGATTGCACCTCAGAAGGAATACAGCCATAGGAACGACACAATAACGTTTTATGAGAGCATCGTAAGAAAACGGGTTTGTCAACAGGCTAAAAATTGTTGCGCCTGTCTGTGCAATTGCGGTAATTTAATTCTGTTGTTCGATATTGTATTTCAATAGGTGCATTCAAAGCGCCAATCGGTTCGCTCAGGTATTGTGTTGGGTTGCTAATGACGCATTGATTATCTTGGCAGCGTTCTGTTCCAGTGGTAGTGTTTTCATAATTGCATCTGTATTCATCACATGCGGACGTGTGGTCAGTTTTTCTGAAAATCTGTTCTACTGGAATGTACTTGTTTATTCGGCAATTGATTCTCCATTTCGTGTGCCCGGTTTCTGTTATATGGTTTTGATACATCGTGCTACAGCATTGTAGTGGAGGAGCTAGGACCCAGGTCAAACATCATCGTTTACCCTTCACTACAGAAAAGGTTTGACACATTTGGTAGTTAGTATGGACCCGCTATATCAACGCTAGGTAGGTAGTACTCTCAAATTGTGGTGTCACTTTTTCAATAGGGGTCAATTGAAGTTTACACAGGGGTCAAACTTTTAAAATGCTCCAATCATGTTGAAATGTGTGCCATATTGTCCGTCTAGTCATAAGGATTCCAAAAATGTATAGTTTGTACCATCTATGACCAATGGTTTTGGAGTTATAGGGTAAAAATGGCTAAAATGGTAAAAAAGGTCAATTTCTATTTGTACAGGGGTCAAAATCGGAAGTTGATCCAATTTTGTTGAAAATGATATAAGTTGTTCATCTAGCTTAATGAGTCAAAATAAGGAATAGTTTGTACCATATGCAATGCATAGTTACCATGTTATGGGACAAAATAGGTCATAGGTCAACATACCCAATTGGTGTTGACCTTCTTTGACCCTTATCTCCGTAAGTAAGCATTTAACATAATACAAACTATAC
>JAMKCH010087361.1:0-14619 GCA_023653785.1 Ophioderma brevispina | reverse complement strand
GAGTATTTATCTTGCTAATTTAGGATTTACCTATTTCAAAATCTACTTTCGTTTGCCTCGGACTTCTCGGTCATCATCCTATCATTTATTGATTTCAATTTTGACATGTCGGGTCGGTGCCAGTATTTGTGTGAATTCCACCCAAAATTTATAAATTATCAGCTAGTGATTACAGATATTTTTTTAATTTTTTAAAATTTGTTTATCTTGTTGTATATATATTTTTTTGCCTGTTGCCATATGTGGGCCTTGTTAATTGTGTGGCCACCAATGGTTTAGGTTATACTTATCATTTATACTCAATTGATTTAAAGAGTGCTTGTGTTTGATGTCTTTTGTGAAAAGTGTTTTTGTGTAGCTTGTTCCAAAGCAGTGAAATTAGATAACAATACATGTACTGTGATTTGTGAAAATTGTAATAGGTATGTCCATAAAAGCTGTATTAAACTAGGCCTCGTGCAAATGAATCGGCTTAAATGTTAATGTACGCAGTTTGACCAAGAATTTTGACAAATTAAAGGAATGTATGGAAACATTAAATAACCACTTTACATTAATCGGACTATCCGAAACACATTTGAAAGATACACCTAATGAGTATTATAATCTTCCTGGTTATGATATGGAGTATATGAATAGGGAAAGTCGTGAGAAAGGAGGGGTTTGTCTATATATTTCGAAAGAAGTGAAATAAACTACGTTCAGACTTGTGTTTAGCAAATTCGAATTATGAGTCATGCTTCATTGAAATTGAGAACGTTAGTGAGAAAAATATACTTGCAGGTGTCATATACAGGGCACACATGGCCATTGATGATTTTGTCACAGATGTACATCCTGTTCTTCAAAAAATAACTAATGAAAAGAAGATCTGTTATATTATGGGAGATTTCAATATTGACCTGTTAAAAGACGATACTCATAGACCTACACACGATTATTTGGATCTCATTTATTCACTTACATTAATTCCAAAATTCTTTACGCCGACAAGAATTACAGAAAGTAGTGCTACGATAATAGATAACATTCTGAGTAACAATGAAGCTATAGAAAATTATGTTATTTTAGTCACTGATGTAAGTGATCATTTGCCGAATGTCTTAATAACAAAACATTGTGTCAGAAATGAACGTCAACGTAAATTATATACCTACAAAAGGGTTCATAATGACAAAAATATTAAGGAATTTAAGGATAGATTATCCAACGTTAATTGGAATAATGTATTGGAAAACAACGATTTATGGAAGTATTCTCTAAAATGTATAATGAATGTATTCCTATTAAGAAATGTACAACTAATAGAAGAACAAATCAAATGTCTCCGTGGATAACAAAGGGTATTTTAAAAAGTATAAATGTAAAGAATAGATTGTACAAGGAGTGACTGAGAAGCCCAACTGAAAACAAACATAAACAGTACAAGACATATAGAAACAAACTGCACAGTTTGATTAGAAAATCTAAAAGAGATCATTTCTTCAATAGGTTTGAACAAAATAAGATTAACATGAGAGAAACTTGGAAGACTATTAATAACATTATTGGACGTGGAAAAAAGAACAAGGTTCAATCAAAATTTTAAAAAGATGATGGAAGTTTTATGTCCAATCCATTGGACGTTGCAAATGAGTTTAACAATTTCTTTGTTAGTATAGAACCAAATCTTGCTAGGAAAATCAAGAAATCTGGAAAAGAATATTCTGATTATCTTAAAGACCCACTACAAAGGAGTATGTATATGAATCCAATAAATGAAGATGAAATTGTTAAGATTATTTCTTCGTTCGACTCAAATAAGAGTGCAGGTTTTGACGATATTGGAAACTCTATTGTGAAAAGGGTAGTAGAACAAATTGTAAACCCATTGACTTCTATATTTAATTTATCAATATCAACTGGTACAGTTTCTGAAAGCCTAAAGATAGCAAAAGTAATACCAATTTACAAGAAGGATGATGCTGAATTATTTTCAAATTATCGGCCAGTCTCAGTTTTGCCCTGCTTTTCTAAAATCCTTGAGAGACTAGTGTTCAACAGATGTGTACATTTTATTGATAAAGAAAAAATACTCAACGATATCAGTATGGATTTCGATCAAATCATTCTACGTATATGGAAATAATTGAACTAGTAGACAAAGTATGTAGCGCAGTAGAACATAATGAAGATACACTTGAAATATTCCTAGACTTATCGAAAGCATTCGATACAATCGACCACTGCATTTTACTCCACAAATTAAAGCACTATGGTTTTAGGGGCATTGTGTATGACTGGTTTAAAAGTTACTTAAGTAATAGAAAACAATATGTTATGTATAATGGAAGTAAGTCAACTAGAAAAAAACCCACTTTGTGGTGTGCCGCAAGGCTCTATTTTAGGCCCCCTTTTATTCATTATTTATGTTAATGACATTGTAAACACATCTAGTATCTTAGATTTTGTTTTATTTGCTGACGATACTACTATATTGTACTCTCACAATGACATTGCTGGTGAATTAGGTTTAATTAACTCAGAGCTTTTGGAAGTAAGTAATTGGTTTAAAGCAAATAAACTTTCTGTAAATGCAAGTAGACAAACTATATGTTATTAGGAACTCCCTATGGAACATCAAAATAGATGATAATTTATTTTCAAATGAGTTGCCTTTTCACAATAAACATATTCCAAACACTATTGAGATAGTATTGGATGGAGAAAAATTAAAAAGAGTAGCTAAAACCAAATTTCTTGGGGTCATAATTGATTAACATCTCTCTTGGAAATACCACATTGATGGCAAAACAAAGACTATATCCCGAAATACTGGCATCTTAAATAAGCTTAAATATTTTGTCCCAGAACGCAACAAAGTCTTATATACACCTAATTAGGCTTAATTACTCTAATACCTCTGCAAGAAATTGATCCTTTCACCTGAAATATATGTTAAATTGTGTCTATCCATTCACCTTTTACAGTGCTTTTAAGTATCGTAAAAAGAACTTAACCTAACCTAGCTAAGTTTAAAAGAACTTAGCCTAATGTTGAATAAAAGAAAGGAAGGTCGTAACTACATTTACTTCGCCAAAATTAACATAAATTTGAAGAAAAAATGAAAATTGACCTTTCAAAAAACTATTTGGGAGATTATTATTTACAAACTTTCTTAAAACCATCACATTACCAAAAATTCTATCCACATAACCAGTTTTTCTTTAGCGCATCAAAGTCGTATCTACCAGTTACGACTCTATAGGTCAAGTATTACCGTCCAACTGATACACTCCACATGCCTGCTAATGCCCTAATCATGACGTACTTTGATTATTGCAGCCCAGTTTGGTCTAACTCTAATGTTTCTCTCTCAAAGAAGCTTCAAGTATTTTGCAACAGGCTTGTTCGTGTTCTTTGTCGGCAGATATAAGAACATCTATTGATGATATGATGGCATCTTTAAACTGGGTGAAACTTAACCAAGGACGGGAAAACAACTCCTTAAAATTACTTTACTTTGTCTTACTTACAGTGTACACTCATATTTGTCTTCTCAATTTACATTTACCCATTCTGTTCATTCTCTGGTACGAGAAGTCAAACATTTAATTCTCTTGTAATTCAAAAATGGCGCAAAAAATATCTTCCTGGGCATTTATCATAGTTTTTACACATTTACGTTCCGGAAGCAACCTTTCCTCCGATTTCATGACCTAATCGTTGTTATTTCTATACAATTGAACTTCAGATATTAATGAGTGTTCATCCAGTCCATGTATGAATGATGGAACATGCTATGATAAATTTGATAGCTATAGCTGTGTCTGTGCCCATGGTTTTGCGGGTATAAATTGTGAAATCGGTAAGTGTAAATTTGTTGATTCATATTTCAAAGCTACACTAAATTCTTGGAAGTACAAAATAATTTACCGTCCATTCAATTAGCTTAGACGCCCGGTTTTTAATTAATATTAGAGAAGGTAGAGGTGTCGGGGGAAAATCGTGAACGAAAAGTTTGTATTCACGAAATTACCCAACGGGATTTTTAAATTTCAAAACATATCGTCGCTGGGCGGGAAAAACCTCGCATGTGCATTTGACCTTTGAGAGCAAAACCTCGTGGAAGAACTCGGCCTGCGGCCTCCTTTTCCACTTAAAATAATGGTCTATACCTTGGGTTCAATCGGACGTAGATAGAGGACCGATTCAAAAAATCACATCTTTATCCAAAATCTGGAGGAGGCTACCATCATCGCACTCCCCAAACCAAACAAGCCTGCTGACAACCCCAAGAAGAACTACCGCCCAATATCACTACTGTGTGTTTCCTTCAAACTCATTGAGAGGCTGATCCTGGCCCGGCTGGAGCTAGTTGTCGAATCCCATCTGACTGACAAACAAGCATGATCATTGTCCATCAGCTTGTAAAAATCTCAAATAATATTGAGCTTTGGCCTTACTTCAACATATGACACCGTGTGGCACCAGGGGTTGACACTCAAGCTTCTCAGGGCCATACCTTTATTCTCATTCTCAAACAGTGTCGCGATTTCCCTGATATTTGAAATCTGTTTTTAAAATGTGTAAATATTTAATAAAATATTGAATCCCTACCTCACCAAATGCTTCTCATACCCATGCATCATAATCGGTCAATCCACATAAACCTACATTGTCACAAGTCTACCGTGCATTGATAGGGTAGCTTTCTCACTCCAACACACAGTGGATGTTTATTTAAAAATTTGATTTAAGAATTTCAGATTAATTTCAAAATTGTAATTCGTGGAGCCCAAGGCATCAAAATTAGCTCTTACTTTTGTTTCTCATCGCTTTCGTAGTCCGAGCTATTTGCGAAGCTAGCGCATGACTACTCATTGCCATTGGACCCTATTCAAAACAAAGCGGACGAACGAACCACCTGAAGGAACGCTGCAGTGAAAATAGTGGATTACAATTTACGGTTAGAGACCGTAGCGAGGATTTTACGGAAACAAAAAACATTTCTGGCTTGGATATATCGTCCTGTAGACTAGTGATGACATTCGAACAAGCCTGGATATGAACGTAAATGGCGTACGTCATGTACATGGTAAAGCGTAATGAAGCTATACGTGTACTGTGAAATGTGTTTACTGTCATTGTGAAATTAATTCATGACGGTGAACGGCATTGCTTTTACACGTATGCTACTTTCATCGTTATGAGGGCGGAATAGATCAGGTGCAGCAGAGCCAAAGTTGCACCCAGACCTGGGGGAGCCTTTGTCATGGTAAGTTCCGGGGATCTTTTCAAATTTGATGTCAAGTTCTCGCATGAATTTGCCGAAGTCAAGCTTCATAATCATAACTGGCTTGATATTTTGGAAGTCTTCGTCACATACACATGATACATGCATGCGTCATTGTTCAGCGATTCATCCCCCGGTACGCGAGTCCGGATTCATCATTTCATGTAATCATGTCAAACCAAAATTCATTCGTGAATACGTATTTCCTTTAAATACCAGGTCAAGATTCATTTGTCTACTATGGCAATGAACCAAGAATTGGCTGAATATGTCTAGCTTATCTCCCTGGCGTCTCCTCCTCTTTCGTCATTTTTAGATTATCACCTTTCTGCAGGCACCAGTTTTTGTTTGGGACCCCACTGGAAATAAGTTGGCATATTCAGCCAACTTTATGGGCTATCCTGGCTTATCGACTTGGTTGTCTGTTTTTTGTGTGATACTGAATATGTCTCATACTTGCTATTTTTGTATTGTTTGTCGATTTTGCCGAATAAAGAATAAATAAATGAATAAATTAAAAAGAAGTAGGTCGTAAACTCATGTGTTTTGAAAAGTTCAAATGAAGGTCGTGGCCTCCATGCCTGCAATCGACCTGATCCAAAAAGTAGTTCCGGCGGTTTTTCTGCCTGGCGATATGGTAATTCTGCCCAGCAACCGAGCGCGTACAGGTGCGTTTCTCTCTGCGCACCTAGTGTGTACTACCTGGGTTCAATTTAGAGAATAAAGGTATGAATTTGGGAACCGGTACTCTCTTTACGACGAGACCAAGGCGATACCATTATTTTAAGTGGAAGGACGAGGCCGGAGGCCGAGTTCTTCCACGCAAAAATAATGGTGTCGCCGGGTTCAATTCGTCGTAAAGAGAGTACCGGTTCCCCAAACCATACCTTTATTCTCATTCTTAAACAGCTTTATCAGCTTTATCATTTAAGGCGATACTTTACGGCTTAAATACAACAGGAAAGGACTGCCACCTGGGACTGCCACCACCCAGTGACAATAATCGAACAACCCGTTGAACGCAATGAGACGCAACGTTGGCAGGCGCGCGCGAACGTAGCAAAACGCGGTATGACACGAGCGCTTCAATCTAAAATAACGTCAATACGCAGCGCGTACTACCTGGATTTAATTGTCGAATTGAACCAGGGCATCAGGCTATGAAATTGCTTACATTTTCACAGCTGTTTAAAAATATCGAATTGAACCCAGGCATCAGCCAATGAAATTGTTTACATGTTTAAAAATGGTTGGTAAGGCAAGATAGCTTAATCAGGTAAGCGCTCGACTCCAGTGTATGCCATGCGTATAGGCGCGCGTTCGAGCCCTGTGAGATTCAGCTATCTTGTAATTTCCCTGGACAAAAATTAACCGCTTGGTTGTCCCGATTTACCCATGCGATATTTGGGAAGCTGGTCCCGGCTGCGATGGTTATCTCGATGTATGTTTGCTGATAAGGGAAAGCATTGATCCCGATCTGCTGCATCCCTTGAAATGATGCTAAATGGTTTATGGTATGGTTGGGCCACAGTGATCAGCGGCCATTTGTGAAAGCGCTTAGAGGTCAATAGCATAAGGCGCTATATAAATGTCTGCTATTATTATTATTAACATGTGTAGAACTCCTGGAGCTATTCAAGACATCGTGGGCCCAAGTGCATCAGGAACTCCGCTGGTATATTGGTATATTATCAGGCCCCTGGACCTTTTCACTCGTGAGCTCTATCTAGTGAGAATGGTGTTGAAAGTGACCCGTCCATGCCAAGGGATCGACGAAGTTTGGTGATCGCCTTTTTAACAGAACGAGTGTGACCTTATCATTATCCTTTTGGCGAGGAGTTGCTCAGCAATTGAGTTCGCAGACACAGGACATTTCGATGGTTTGGAAACTCTGCCGGTGAGGCAGTTTATAGTCTTTCAGGCCTTCCTGCTACAATCATGGAAAAAGTTTGGTACACTTTATCCGATTTAGGGAAATATTGACCCCCTCTCCCCCAAGGCAATGTTGATCCGAGTCATGTTGTCAGCAGCCACGCCAGGTCCCCCAACATTGATTGATGGGGGGTGAGGAA
The DNA here is from genome assembly GCA_023653785.1 of Ophioderma brevispina. Classification (NCBI taxonomy): domain Eukaryota; kingdom Metazoa; phylum Echinodermata; class Ophiuroidea; order Amphilepidida; family Ophiodermatidae; genus Ophioderma; species Ophioderma brevispina. The sequence goes on along the minus strand of JAMKCH010087361.1, from coordinate 7,272 downwards.
GAATTTGGTAAAGGGGAAGACCTCTGCTTTCTAAAGAGCAATGACTTACCCAAATTCGATCTCATTTGTGAACATGGGAATGGTTTCAATATATTGCATCAAGTGTGCCAACTATTTTTTTCGAGGATTGTAGAATGAGTGAAATCAATTTCCTGGACCGTCTCCTACCAGCGCTCACGTTTTCTGTCCAAGCAGTTTGTTAGATCTGAGGCCTTGGATGCCGCTACTTCCCCGGGTTCAGAATTCAAGAATTCATTGTAAAGCGCTTCACATTCTTCATCCCAGGATGGGATATAACTGTGAATTCAAATCCGCATCAACATCCGGCGTAACCTGAGTACTAGTCTTCTTCAAAGACTTACGTTAGGAGGACGCTCTTAAGCACAAAGACTTGACTAAAGCAACAGGGTTATAGTCGGGGCCATACGTGTTCCCGTGAGCTATGATTGTTTATTTTCCGTTCTCTATGGGAACTTGTTATTTATGATATGATTGAGCCAAAAAAATGATGGTGCCAAGTTTTTCGAGCGTGTTTTCACCATTTGGCATGCAAATTAAGTATGACCTCATAATTCAAAATTAAAATACACCAGTACTCATTTAGCTTCCTTTTATCATTCTATAACACATTCAAGATGTTAAACACAATGAAAACATGCATCATTCCAGCAGTATTCAAGACGCCATCCAAAATATGAAAATCGTTGAAATTGCGGTATATTGGGCCAAAATAATCATTAATATAGGGGTAAAATAAACATTTATTTTCAAGGGCCATCAGACACTCTTACCAAGCTTTATCTTGTTTCAGATCCAGGATGGCTGCCAAAATGGTTCCAAAAGCTCTACCAAAATGGCAAATTGTGAATAAATTCACAGTTTGACCAGATAATACTAATTTTGTTGAAGAAAATTATAAAATAATTATATTCTAAGGGCATCATAAACTCTTGTCAGGCATATATTTCATATCATTTTTCCTTAGTTCCAACATGTCAGCCAATAATGGACGCCTTCAAATTAAAAAAATCTACAATTGATCATCTGGATATATTTAGTTATATCATCCAGAAATCACGATAAAAATATGAATTTAAGTATGAAATAATGTGACCATAAAATTACAAACTCATGTCTAGTATATTAAGGTTTGTTAACATACTTCAAAATGAAAAATTATGGCAATATGCCTTCCGTTTTAGTTCTTTAAACCTACAAAATTGCCATGTATTTGTTATCACTTAACCAAATAAGTTACATAAAGTATGGTAGTTTAAGGTTTTATCTTTAAAGTTTTTTTTTTTTTTTTTTTTTTTTTTTTTTTTTTAACTTTTAAAAGAAAAAAGCTTAAAGGGTTTGTAATGGTCAAAGAAATACATCCGACTCTTTCAGTTAAACTCCATGGTACTTAACTTTTTCTATGATTTTTTTAATGCTCGTCAATTAATTTTCATAATTAATATCAAATGCCAGAAAAAATGGCACCATCAATTTTTTGATAAAGTTTGAAAGACTGAAAAAAATAAACAATTAAAAAAAAGGAAAATAGACACTAAAGGCCCCGGGAAACCAGCCTTCCTTACATAAGTCCCTTAACCCCGACGTTTTGAAATCATAACTGTTTCTAAAATACATGATATGACTAAGATGTCTTGACGCGAAGGTTTAAGAGGTGATTGTTTAATGGGGCGAGGCTGCCGTCGAAACTGGGTAGATTTTTTAATGGTTAGTTATCAATCCATTTATTTATTTCGTTAGTGACGATTGTATAATCTTTTTGGTCTACCTGAATGTCAATATTGGATGGAAGTTGCTATACTTTTTATTTCTGATCGTCTGACATGGGAATGCATCTACTGCATGCAGTGAGATGACAGCTGATGGCTATCTGTTGAGACCAAAACAGTGAAGAGGAAGCAAACGTACATTCAAGCTGTTGCCATCTAGCGTAAAAAGATGCTTGGGTAGGATGCGATTCAACTACCAAGCACAATGTGGGATTGTCCTATGGGTCGATCATTGACGACTACGAAAACACAGGTTTGTATATTCTCTTAGTATCTACGAAGTTCTAGCATCAATTGTAACCGGTCCATTTTTGTGTTTTGTTTTTTTTGGTTTGTGTTTCTTCGTGGTAGTAAGTGCAACATAGTAATTTAAATCCAAGTGTCTTCGCAGTAAATTAAATCTTCAAAAGCATAATCTTTTAAAATTAATTACAAACAGTAAATCACTGAATGCGAGGCGAAGAGAGGCTATCTAAAATATTTTGATTTACACCAGGGTGGGTTTATAGTGGTCTGCTTATTTCCAAGAAAATTATTATGTCCATTGTTGAAAGATTGTCGTTCACACACAGGGACAACAATCCCAAACGTACATGCATATCGTTTAATAAAAAATTTCGATAACACAGTTATCAAACATTAAAATAACATTGAAAAGGCGACTTCCTACAAAAATAATACGTGTGTAAACATGGAATTACCCATTGATAAACTAGTAGGCCCTTATTTTAAATTTGGTTTATATTATTTGCCGATGATACCACTATCATGATAAGTGCTAACATCAGTCAAAAGTCAGCACAGAGTTCAACGTCGTTGTCCAACAGCGCACCACCTTAGTCGAAGTGAAGCATACCATTTTTATGGTTTAATGATGAAAACCTTACCCATGGAAATGTTACATTGACTGCGTTTCCAAAACTTTCTCGAAACACCCTCAGGTATCACGAAATAATAAAACACTTATTCCGATAGTATTTTGGCATACCCTTATTATTGTATCTTAATTTACCGTATACCTCAATAATGAAAATGTTACATATTTTAAAGAGGCAGAGTGAGATTCGAACATGGGAGCAATGCTTAAACCACTAGGAATAGTGACTATTGCGTTAAGGATTGAGTTACAACTAACATGGATCGGAAGCAAAGCTGTGATCCATTGTAACAGCTCGAGCGTATCGAACGGGTCGGTTAGGCTTGCAATGACTGGACGCGCGGCGGAGTGTGAGCGCCTTAAGTTTTCTATGAACTTGGTTTAGGGTACGTGGTTTAGGGGGGCTTGCGTGACTCATTATGGCTATACTTAGTAACATGGCACAAAAAACGTACATTTGCAGTACGTGGTTATTTTGAACTGTTATGTCGGGAACGCAGAACAATGCTAATGTAGGTTGCCGTTCCGAGTTTCTTATTATACTATATTGACCCGAATCCGTGGTGACATACTGTCACTAATTTACTTACAAAGAGTACTAACTCTATGGAAAAGAAATGCCACCTTGCTTGAAAAAGGTGCTTGCTTTTATGTTCACCATTGGGGGCCCGACAGCTTCGCGCGTCGCCCGCTAGGTGAGTAAACGGGAGTGATCACTGAAAAGGACCGTTGTACGGCAGGAAACTCCCAGACAAAACATATACTTGGCCCAATATTTGGTTCCCATTGCAATATTGGCATGGGCATTAGCTTGTCGACCAATATCGACAAATATTGTGGTTTCCCTTGCATTTTGGCTTGGCATTACTTGTCGACAAATCGAGCCAATATGGGTTCCCTCCCCCATTTGGCATTTAGCATTAACATTGGCTTGTCGACCATATCGACCAATATGGTTTCCCATTGGCAATTAGCATTGGCATACTGCGACCAATATCGTCCAATATGGGTTTCCCATTGGCAATTAGCATTGGCATGAGCTTGTCGACCAATATCGAGCCAATATGGAGTTTCCATTGGCAAAATGCATTGGCATTAGCTTGTAGACCAATATCGAGCCAATAAGGGTTTCCCCATTGCCATATTTGCATTGGCATTAGCTTGTTGACATATATTGGAGAAATATTGGTTTTTCCATTGGCCCTCCAACATTGCGAATGTTAGTTGAAGTGTGGGCATGGTCTCAAATAAGACCTCATTTTTTTCCGTAGCAAAATGTTATGTTTGATCGATTCTATTTTTTTCTGAAGTGATAAATGCAACTTTTTTTCATCACTAATATAATTAGTATGATTGCGTTGGTTGATACATTTTCAAAGATAGTTGAGTAGGGAAGCAATTTAAACACAACCATATTTAACTCAAAACATAGATATACTTGCACCATAGATTGTACAGGTCAGGACAAAGGTAAATATCCAATGTTCACAACATTTGCCACTAACTTCCCTTACACTAACTAGTGTAAATAGTAGTACGGCAAAACGTTCCATGTATTAGAGGGAGGGTCAGTTTCAGTTTTGGTAGTGAATGCAATTTTAATTAAGTGCTAATTGTGATCAATTTTAATAGGATTAAGTATGCAAATTAATTTCAGCAGAAAATAATTTAGGCCACCAATATTGGGCAAATGTCAATTTGGGCCATCAATGAAAGCATAAGATGGTCCAATGATGATCACAATATTTGGCCAAGGTGGCTCCAATATTGGCAATGTCAATATTGAGGCCAAGCTGGGCCCATGAGCAAATACTATTGGTTCAATATTGTAAGCCAATATGGGCCAAAAATTTCATATTGGGCTTTCTTGCAATATTGATAATGTTGTCTGGGATAGTCCTCCGGGCTCATAGTCCGGGAAATGGGGAACAATAGGGCAATCGATTCAGCTCGACTCTCACGCAACATAGTTTCACGCTTTCTCCGTTGTAATCTATGGATCCCGGCTATGATACATGCAGACTATGATTACTTTCACACCGGTCACTGAACACAGAAGCGATCACCGCGGCGATCACTGATGAAGGTGACACAGTGGCCACACTACCGCAAACACACCAGGCATGATTAACGACATATTTTGGCATATGGTATCCTATTCTAGCTGGACCCCTCTAGCAATCGTGTAATGTTTGGCTATTGTGTATGCCTGCCAATGAGGCCGACTTTGATTGGTACTTCTTGCGAAAAAACAATTTGCCAAACCGTATGAAGTACCTCACACAGAATTTTGACCAATCACAGAGACAGAAAAAACAAAGAAACCAAACAAAAACAAACAAACACCTATTGATTCGGGATAAAAAAACATTTAAATCATGGAGTTTCCCCTTGCCGCCGACTCCGAATAAATTTTAATTGGTGGAGGTTATTATTTTGACAAGTTGCACACTCTAATCAAGTAGGGAAAAGAAAATTGATTGACTGAGGGGCATGAGATGCACCATATTGCGGGTAAAAACTACCATATAGTTATTACACGTAATACTACGGTGGGAGGCCATCTTGGAGGTGACGGATATGTAAGGCTGTTAACTAGTTGCACGCTGAGCAATTCGTATAAGTTTAAACACATAAGTCAGTAGTGGCCTTCGAGCTTGCTTTTAAAATCTTTGTCAGTCATTTGGGATGCCATCATCTAAAAACGAACAAAAAGGCTATGTCTTCTTTTGACTAATTTAAATGCATTTTCACGCCTCTAAAATAAAATAATTTGAAATGTTTATAACAAGACAAACAAAAATGCCAAAATCATCTTGAGGCGAGTATACTGCCATGCCAGCACGCAAAGAGTTAGACCCAAATTTTCAGAAACCGCTGTCACCCAAAGACCACACATGTATTTTGAAAATGTCACCAAAGACCCCATGCATGTATTTTGGAAAATTTCACCCAAAGACCACATTTTTGGAAAGTTTACCAGTTACCTCTGTCACCTAGGACCACTTTTGGGAGAAATTTTAAAATTTTCACCCAAAAAGAACCTCTATTTGTTTGAGGCTCTGTCACCCGAAATTCCCCCGTGTTGGAAGCACACCAGCCTCCACATATCCATTCATTATGTGATCCCGTCCCCCGGGTATACGCTACGTCGCATAAATTTCCCTATAGGAATACAACACAATACTGAACATACACATGTAACAGTGCAGTGTACACGTTTACAATCGTGTAACAACGATTCAACTTGGCAACAGGGTAAAGTGAAATCGGCAGCGCCAATTTGCTTACACCACGTGCTTAAACATTAACATGATGCAAGCAATTTTAAAATCCATGAAAACCTAGGGGTGTCCACCTGAAAAACAAAACTGTCAGCTCTAAAGAAATTCATTTTCTACATCAAATGGTGACATAATCGTTCGTGGACACCTCTAGAATTTTTGTAAAAGATGGGTAAAGTGCAGGAAATTTCGCATTTTTGCATTGCGATGATCAAATCCGTGGGGATTATGGGTAGTCTGGCAAGCGAAATTATTCACGACAGCATTTGATTGTCTCATTAGGAGTCATGAAGGGCGGCGGTAAGCTAGGTTGGGGTGGATGCGTACTCATGTCTAGACTTAGTCACATGACACCAAACACGTGACATTTGCAGATACGATGGTATTTTGACTGTGGGTCGGAACGCATAACAATGTAAATGTATAGTGTGCCATTTCAAAGACAAAGAGCTATCTTAGTGAAGACATGCCATCTGCAGGCTGGCTTTCCCACATTGACATAAATGAAAGAGGACAAAAGGTGCCTGCTTATTATGTAACAATAGTGCCACATGCAAAAAACACCCAGTACAATTAACAAACTATGGGACATATGTACTGGTCGAAAGGCTGAACTTACAAAACAATACACCGTCTTCAAACAACTTAAAGTAGTATTAGGATTTTTTTCTTAGGCATACAGGGGTGAAAATCATTTTTTTGTCATTTTATTTTTGCAACAGTTTTTTTGTATTCATTGCCTTGATTCAACATGAAATGACGTGGGGATAACAATTTTCCGCCTGGGGTATAAGAAAAAAGTGCGCCGGCAAAATCCAAAATGGCGCCGCTTTCCTCCAAATCACCATTTTCAGCAATAAATTGTATTTTGTGGTTGTTATTTAATGGTTTGTGGTTATAACCCCCGGGGTTGGGGTCAAAGCCAATCTGTTAGCACTGAAAATAGCTGAAAAGCCCAGGTGTAGGGAGCTAAACATTTTGACAACAACTTCTGCTTATTTTACCTTAATAGCAAATTTCGCGAAAAGATGTCATCATTTCTTCTCATTGCTTAGATCAAATGTGGCTTTCTTACTAGAGACGTTCCAGGTTCCATGACACGACCACTGGCACAATATGTTGCTCTGTAGTTCCTGAATGTCCTCAGTCCCATGTGGTCACTGCCAAATTCCATCTCCGCACAGCAACGGATCATGGGGTCCACTCGGAAGTTCCATCCCAGTGTCAGCTTCAAGTAGACCCAATGTTCCATCTTTTGGTGCCCTAACTCTTCCCAAAAAACACCGTGGTTCGGTTAGGTTGGAACTGAGGTTCTTGGAGTGAG
>JAMKCH010087359.1:0-12605 GCA_023653785.1 Ophioderma brevispina | reverse complement strand
TTGGAGCAATAAAAAACTATCTGTCAAATCAATGCTGATTCAATATTGTTCAGTTTGATTGACCAAATACAAACTGTGAATAAATCAGGTTTTGCTGTTTTGCTATTCACACAACCCGGTGTAAAGAAACTGAGTGTCCCCTCATGAGAGAGTGTCCTAGCTACCATAGCAACATGTACCGTGACCTTGTATACGAGGCCATTTGGGTACAGTGCTGAAACAAACGATGCATACAGCAATCAATGGCGAACACAATAGACAGATGGGTGGTAGGACACTCAGTGACGCGGACACTGTAGTTTATGACACCGGCACGCATGTGAAATAAATTCACTTAGACATATATAAACAAAATGATTTGCAATGTCTATGCTGTGGAAGCAGGGCCGCGGACGGAAACATCATGTTACTTTTTGAGCGATTTTGACGCATTTCGAAAACAATGATTTGCCCCTAATTTCCAGACGATAAACCGGAACTCATTCATATTGCACCATTGGCCTTGTCTTATACCCCCTCAAAGGTGGTATGAGTTATTTGAAAATTCCGTCGGGAAAGTGGTTTCCTTGGGGGGTTCCGTGGAACCCCCCCCCCCAAGCATCAACGTGAGTGAAAACACCTTATACTTAAGTGTTAATTAACTTATAAATCACAGATTAATGTGTACAATTCCATATAGCTGCTTTAATGTAGAAACAAACAACCAAATAGTGAAAAAATAAAGTATTTGAGGAAATTAGTCATACCGTCTCCTGTGAATAGACATACAGCGATGGCGTCTCAAAATCTACACTAAACAGCTGATTGTGGTTTACACCAGCACAGAATAAACAAAGATCAATCATGTTTGTGTTTGAGGTCAAACTGTATCAATCATGGTGCACAATGTTATGCTTAAAATCTGGGATATTAACAGGGAAAGGCCTTTTTTATCACAAGTCGGAATTTTGATACGCACGTATAGAAATTACAGAATAAGATAAAAATGCTGCCTTGTCTTTAATACACGGATTTCAAGCCAACCACTTGCAGGTTATGTTCGCATATCCATGCCAGTAACAAAAATACAAAAATATTAATTTTGATGATTTTTTTCGATGTTTCGGATTAGCAAATCGCTGCTAATCCCTTTAAAATTGCTTTAAGTTTTCATTTGGTGATTTTCAGATTATTATACCGTCTTATGTATTTTATTGTCTAAATTATAAATAAATTTTGGAGCAATAAAAAACTATCTGTCAAATCAATGCTGATTCAATATTGTTCAGTTTGATTGACCAAATACAAACTGTGAATAAATCAGGTTTTGCTGTTTTGCTATTCACACAACCCGGTGTAAAGAAACTGAGTGTCCCCTCATGAGAGAGTGTCCTAGCTACCATAGCAACATGTACCGTGACCTTGTATACGAGGCCATTTGGGTACAGTGCTGAAACAAACGATGCATACAGCAATCAATGGCGAACACAATAGACAGATGGGTGGTAGGACACTCAGTCACGCGGACACTGTAGTTTATGACACCGGCACGCATGTGAAATAAATTCACTTAGACTAATTTTGATTTTAATATATTAATCATGAATTACTACAATAGTTACTTCATTTGCTTCATTTTCAGATCATTTAAGGTAACAATCAAACTACCGTGAGTTTGCAAAGGGTGATGACTTCGCTGCAATTAATTAACACACTTCATTTCGTTCAACCACGTTTACGGTATGTCCGTTTCGGTTTACGCATGAACACTACTCGTTTATGTTGATTATAATTGAGCATCAGATTATTTAATATAATTGAAAATAAACAGCAGATGATTAACTCTCAATATGAAGTTGCTTCTTGTTCAGTTCATAATTCAGCTGACATTATGGACAAAGCAGTTTTGTTTGTCACAAAATTCTTGGTTTGTGAGCTCGGATTTACATGATCGTGACCACTGGGATTCAGTGCCATGCGATTCTAATATTTCAATATCCAATGAAATTCTATCGGTAGATCTGATTGGTCGGCGGTACTGCAAAATCAATATTGCGGTTTTGACTGGTTCTGCCATGGAATTAAAAGTATTGAATGCAAACCTGGAAACTTCTAAAACGTATTTAGTTTTGGAACAAGATGAAATAGATCCCACTCAAGAAAACGTAGATGCCATCAAAAGGTATTATTCAATTTCACAAGAATCGCACCCATGCCTTGCGGTATTTCCAGGAAAGCAATTCAAATTGCATTTTAGCAACATCTATTCACATCTTCTTTTAAAAGCTGGAACATCAGACCATCCCAATAACAGATCGTCTCCAGGAGGAATGGACAAAGATATTGATAAGTGTAAATTAATTGGATATGATAATTTTCACGTTGACACTGATCTTGACTATCATCGAATGCGTGGTTCTGAGTTTCTTTCTTATGAACCCAACATCGTCTGTCCATTCACTTGCGAATGCTCTCTTGGTTACAGAAGATGGGAAATTCATTGTAAGAATGGCACCAAATCCACAACTCTTATTTTTTACCCCAGTTCAACGTCCACCCCCCATTTGCCATCACAGAAGAGGTATTTTGGTCGAGATATTATTGGAATGTCATTTGCTTATTCTAATCTCTACAATGTTCTCCGGGATGCCTTCAATGGATTTGATCAATTACAAATTTTGAATTTACAATCAAACACAATAAAAACTATTGCAAATGACAGTTTTCACATGCTTTCGGAGTTGCTTATTTTGGATTTGAATAGTAACAAATTTTATTTGTTATCCAGTGATTGCTTTATTGGCCAAGGAAAATTGCAGACACTCGATTTAAGTGTGAATCCAATAAACCAGAATACCTTACGAAATGGAGTACTTCAACCACTTGTCAATCTGAGGGAATTGAATTTAGGTTATTGTTTTTTCGATGTTTTACAAGAGAATATTTTTCAAAAATTATGGAATTTAGAAATACTTGATTTATCATATAATTATCTTGAAATACTACCACCACGCTTGTTTCAAGATACAATTAACCTAAAACACCTGTTGCTTAACCAAAATTATATTTACGAGTTAGCAGTTGATATATTTACAAACTTACCAAGATTATTGTTTCTAAATTTAAAAGGAAATAATATGTCCATGCTAGAATCAGAAGCTCTTTCTCCGTTGATCAATATGACCGAGCTTGACCTAAACAAAAACGGACTTACTTTATTAGCAAATGGTACATTCAACGGACTTGTTCATTTAGAGCAGCTTTATTTGTCTGACAACCGTTTACAAGAAATACTAGATGGCGCATTCGATGAATTGAAAAGTTTACTCTACCTAGATTTAAGTAAAAATCTATTACATGACATAGCTCAAACAGTGCTTACCTCAATTTCAAACACAGTAGAAACCATTCTTCTGAACGATAACCAGTTATATAATTTACCACCGCTCGTGACCGACTCGCTTGTCACCCTCGATTTGAAGGGTAATCTTATAACTCGCATACCTATTCATTATTTTGAGAATATTCCAAATTTGGACAATCTGAACCTTGAATATAATCAAGTATTCAACTTACCAATAGCATTGTTTGATTCAATCTCAAGGTTGCGGTATTTTAATATAGCCAGAAATCGACTCCAGTATTTACCACTACGTATATTTTCTGCACTACCTAACCTAAAAACACTGAATGTGGCCTACAATGACTTAGTTGAATTGAACGTTGATGCGTGGAATAGCAGTTTGCCGGCAAGCTCTATGTGGAGAATGGACTTGGCCTACAATAAAATGCAGAAATTACCACTTGATTTTCTAAATAAATTTAATAACTTATTTTTTCTGTATCTTAGTGGTAATGAATTATCAGTTCTCGACCAGAACGTATTCGAAGGGGCAAACAGAATCGTATATTTGTTTCTTGAGAACAATCACTTAAAAGGATTACAGTCAAACGTTTTCAGTAATCTTAATGGGCTAAGTAAACTCTATTTGCAAAACAATTTTTTAGTTGAGTTGCAGTCTGGATCGTTAAATGGACTATTATCATTACAACATTTAAGACTCGATAACAATATGATAATGTCAATTCAACAAGGCCTGTTTAATGACATCATCGCATTAAAAACTCTTACTTTGCAAAATAATCTTCTGTCAGTTCTGGCGTACAATACATTTAACTCAATGGCATACCTAACTTGGTTAGATCTACACAACAATAAATTAACCGAGTTAGCACAAGGCGTTTTTGAAAGAGTAGGTACTCAGGCGTACAAGTTATCTGTTAACTTAAGTAGCAACCTTCTAGAAACATTACCGGAGGGGATGTTAAATTCGTCTGTAACCTTGAGAAACATCGAATTGGATAACAACAAGTTGTTTGAATTGCCGGCTAGATGTTTTCACCAAGCGAAACTCTTAAAACGAATTGATTTGAGAAACAATAGATTAACTGCTCTACAAAGTGGTTTATTTCACTCACTTGATAAATTGAAACAACTTCATCTGCAGTATAATTACATCACTGTCATGTCAGATGATATTTTTAATGATTTGTTTTCGTTGACTCACTTGAATCTTAACAATAACAATTTAAGGTTATTATCAAATAACACATTTCAATCTCTGCATCGATTACAATATTTATATATCAATAATAACCATCTTTTCGAATTGCCATATGGTTCCTTCTTCAACTTGCAAGGACTTAAAAGCTTTGATCTTGGCCAAAATGACATGTTTATATTTCCTCCTGGATTATTTGATAGGCAGATTAGTTTAAAAAATCTTTATCTGCAAAATAATAACCTGAGCACATTACCGAACCAACTATTGCGCTCAACAGTTCTTGAAGTTCTTGTACTCAGGGGAAACGCGTTGACATCATTTAATCCCATCCACGTTGGATTGGATCCATTTGATTTGGTAATCCTAGATATAAGTCAAAATAAAATAATGCACCTACCTAATAATACTTCTGGTTGGCTATTTATTCTAAAATATCTTAACCTAACAGACAATGGATTAACACATGCGCACATAATGGATTCCAACTTAGAACTGCTTGATCTTAGTAACAATAACGTAAATGAATTTACAATTGTTAATTGCAGTCAATTGAGTCTTCTATTTTTACATGACAACAATTTGAACGCATTGCCTCGTGATTCGTTCAAAGCATTAACGGACTTGATTGTGATTGATTTAAGTTTCAATAGTTTGACCACACTGGAAAGCGGCTTATTTATTGATCAATTGGAATTATTGCAACTAATAATTAAACAAAACTCTCTTATCAGTATAAGTTCTAGTGCATTTTTCGGACTAAGAAAGCTTAAATATCTGGAGTTGCAAGATAACTCATTAGAGATGCTACCAGCCCAAATATTTCAAGACATACAGGATCTAAGACTTCTTGATGTTGCTAATAATTCTTTAAGTGAACCAGGTGCTCTTTTCGAGAGATACCCTGTTAATGTTCAGCATATAGATTTGGGAGGAAATGATTTGTTGCTTACTACCAGAACCTCCTTCGCAGGACTGAGAAGCGACACTACAATATTTTTAGATAACCCTGCTACCTGTTGCTTTATAACAAATCAATCGAGATGTTTTTCGAAGAAACCCAAGTCAGTTTATCTCACATGTGATAGAATGTTGCCTGATGTGTTTTTACGAATGTCAATGTGGATGATAGGTATTTCTGCAATTGCTTGCAATACAATGGCCAATCTGTATCGTTGTTTCAAGAAGCTCGATAACAAAGTCCAGACATTGATCATTACGAGTCTATCGTTTTCAGACTGTCTGATGGGGATCAATATGGTCTTATTGGTCTCAGCTGACGCCTATTTTGGCGAATATTTTCCTTCTTTCTCCGATTCGTGGAGGGCAGGAATTGTGTGCAAATTGGCAAGCATATTATCAATTATATCAAGTGAGGCTTCTGTCTTCTTTGTGACCCTGATTACAATTGACAGGTATGTGGGAGTCGCATATCCTTTCAGTGATCGTCGACTCCGGTCACGTTCCACTAAGGTCGTTATTTCCCTAATCTGGTGTGTGTCGTTGCTGTTGGGTGTAGTACCCACGTTTTTGTTGGGCTTTCCAGGTGCTTATGAATTGTCTGAAGTTTGCGTTGGGATCCCTATAGTTAAAAGATTCTCAGTGGATATCGATTCGCGCAAAGTTTTAATTGAGAAAAGATTATTTATTACAAATTATAGGAGTTTGCAATCTTACATACAATCAGAATCAGAATATTCAAACCAAGTTTATGATACATTTTCTCTTCGCAGTGTCTACATTACAAGTGAACAAGTGGCTGAGTATAATACCTACACTATTTCCAAAGTGACTGGTTCTCACGTAGCGGCATATTTTTCAATAGTAGTTTTCATTGGGGTCAATCTGATATGTTTCCTTGTAGTTCCTATTTGTTACATAGGAATATTTCTAATGGCTAGAGAATCGGCAAAACAATCAACGCGAAAATCTAAAAAAGAAATGCGCATGGCAATAAAAATGTCTGCAATTGTATTGACCGATTTCTGCTGTTGGATACCAATTATAATCATATGTATCTTTGTTCAGTGTGGTGTTTTTACGGTTTCTTCAAAGGTTTATGCATGGTTTGTTGCTTTGATATTGCCGATTAATTCATCAATAAACCCATTTCTTTATACTTTAGGTAATGTGATTGGTTATCAATGGGAGTCAAGAAAGAAATAGTTCTACGCAAGATTTGTGATATGGCAAAGAGTACATTTGACTTACTCTGATATTTATATTGCACAGGAAAGAGAACAGTGCTCCTAGGATGAAAGGAACTAACGTCTTTAACTATTTTAAAAAAACTAGGATATAGCGGCCCGGGTTAACACCCTGTAGAAGTATTTTTGGGTAGTACTGATGTTTGCTGTAACTTGGTAACTAAATATTGGAGATAGTGCAAACTCTCACTTTAATCGTCATATCATGACACACACTACAAGGCATCTGACCTATGTTCACGTTTTTCAGAGATAATTCGGAGATAGCACCAACATTTTTGGAATCATTGTTAAAAAAAATGCACCACTTTTTAAAATGTTTACCCGTATAATTTTATGTGACACTCTATCTCGCTTGAACTACTTTTTCATGTACGTCATCTATCTATCTAGCGGCCGCAGCCGAAATGCTGCTCACCATGTAGCGCCAAATGTCCCTGCCCATCATTAAGTTGGGGATGTCATATGGATCTTGCTGGATGTCTCGAGCAATCAACTCAATGTAGTTAAAGGTCCATGGCCCGTTCGCAAATAGCCTCGTCCCCAGGGACCCCAGATTTTACCGAAAGTGGTCCAAATTTTGGTATCAGAAGAAAGCTACTATTTTTCTAATTTACCCTGTGAAATCTTAGGGCTAAATGAGGTTTGGTTTGGATGTTATGAGCGAAAATGTGCCCCTTTTTGGTCGACCAATATTAATTTTACACAGTACTCTATGGGGATTGCAAAATCACGTTTTAGCTCTCACATTAAAACGGGTTGAAATATCGGCGCGAAACTTTACAGATGGGGTTTTTGGGTGAAGGCCATTCTATCAAGATGAAAAACTTATAGACTTAAATCGGGCCATCTCCCTTTAAAGTGGCGATGACCCCTGCTTGGGCGTGGTAACCTCCAACATGTGATGTCTGAGACTACTTGATCAATCGCACGATGACAGTGACCGGCAAATCGAGCTCAGCGTTGGGCAACGGAAGATGAGATTGGAGGGATATCTTCATATATCTGGGCTTTGGTCATGTGCTCATACCAGGATATGTTTTGTACTCGCCTGGTGTAGGTTCCATCCAGTCTATCCTGTAGCTTTTCTTCATGAAGAACTCTAAAGAACTTCAGCTTGGTTGAATTGGAGTCAACAAATACACCAGTAAATTCTTCTTCTGTAGAACTTTGCAAATAGCCTCAGAGGTACCCGATACGTATTGGCAAAATAACTGTAGCGTTAGAAGTACGATCATCGATAGAGACAGTACCGGCGCGTCGCGAGGTATAGTCGTGGACGAATTGTGTCGCAAAACATGCTAGATAAACTGTAAATTCTGTCAAGGATGTGAACACCTTGCTTTTCTGTTCTAGAAATTGTAACAAACTGCCACCTCCCCGCATCCCGGAACTCTACCTGTTTTTACTGTTTTACAGAATGTAAACATCCAAATATTTTTTAAAACTCGTGGAAGTGATTTCCGAATAAAAGCGTCCTTTTCATAATGTCAATTTTTCCATGCCATTATGTCTCTCTAAGTATTATGGGACAATTCATTTAATACCAACAAGTCTGCTTTTGCCAACCAGCAATCACATGCAGACGCGCGTTTTACCCACTATCGGCTTTAGACCGGTGTTAAAGTAATTACAGTCCGCCGGGAGCCACAGTCCGGGCTCCATAGACGACAACGGAATAAATCGTAAAACTATGGTTATATTATATACCATTTTAAAATCATATTATAATACTATATTACTATATTATTATTATATATAAAGTAAATAATCCTATAACATGTATGTATTTGTAATTTGTAGTATTGCATCAAATTGATTTATAATTGTTCTGAATAAAATGAATGAATGAAGGAATGAATGAATGAATGAATGAATGAATGAAGGAATGAATGAATGAATGAATGCTGGAGCACATATTCCACACAGATGTTCTATTGTTTGACAAGGTGCTTCCCGCCATATTGTATAGGTCAAAAAGCAACTTCCTGATGTTTCACTCGGCGACCATTCAACTGTGCGGCAGCCCGCTATCCATGTGTAGAGGTCAGTGTTTTCCAATCACTCTGCTTACCATGTGTACCACTGTCTGCTTACCATGTGTACCACTGACCTCTACACATGGATAGCGGGCTGCTGCACAGTTGAATGGTCGCCGAGTGAAACATCAGGAATTTGCTTTTTTACCTTGAAAATATGGCGGGAAACAATGCAAACACCTGCTGGTGCACATATTCCACACATATGTTCTATTGTTATACAAAATTCCTTTAACTTTGACAGCTATCCATGTGTAGAGGTCAGTGGTGTGTACTCAATATAATCTGTATCGATTTCTACCATTGATGTGACCACAATTGCTGGTCAGTACTAATGTTATAATGATGAAGTACTAAACTTGTGCTACTATACTTTGGAAGTACATGTGTATTAAAATGATCATGGATCTCATTTATTATTATAACTGACTGCGGAACTGATTTACTTTGATAACTTTTGATGGACGTACTATTTAATTATAATTGTGTATATAAAGCAAACGAATTGAAGCATGGAAAGTAAATAGAAGGCCTGAACTTAAAAGCTCTATCCAAGCAGATAATAGACGACCAGGGGTCCGTTCCCGAAACACAGTCGCAAATCTACGTGCATACTATATCATGCCTGAGTGGACCAATTTGTCCAAAGCACTGCGTAACTGGTATGAATAGGTCTGTTATGTAGGACATACGCATGAGTTAGTTTACACGTAGGGTTACGCACATGTTTGGGGAACGGGCCCCTGGTCAACGAATCCCGCTTTGAAAAAGTTGCTTGAGATAGTCTTGGAGCAAGCTATTGAGCGAAAGCCACTGCCAATGAATGAGAGAATAGAGAAGATTGAGGGCAAATGTTTGGCCTGCAGCAAGAAAATGTTAGACTAAAAACGGAAAATCAAGACCTCAGTAAAAAACTTCACAAACTTGAAAATGCGGTGAGCAACGATGCTAATGATGATAATCACATTGGGGAAGCTTACCGGATTCCTAAATGTCCATATTTAACTCCTGAACAACACAGTTTTTAGGACTTGCTTTTCATGAAAATTTAACCTGGAAATGTCATATTGTCATATTACCATGACGATAGATCACGTAACATTGGTGTTATGAATAAGCTTAAGTATATTGTACCAGAAAGAATATTGTATTCTTTGTACTGTTCTCTGGTTCCGCCATACATTAAAAATGGCATTCTCCTTTGAGGAAGCATAATTATAAATCATACTTAGAAAAAATACACAAATTGCAAAAAATTGGACAATATCTGGTCGCCATTATAGAAGCCATACTGGTTCGTTATTTGTGAAATATCATATTTCGAATGTGTTTGATATGTATAAGTTTGAATCTGGTGTGTTTATGTATAAGTACTCAAAATTTTCCTGCTGGATTCAACAAATTCTTCATTACAAGATCTTTTAAGATCTTTAAAAATACATGATTATCAAACAAAATGCCGTGCTAAGTATCAACTAACTAAAAATAATAGAGCTTTTTCAGAGCATTCGATTAGAACTTCCGGGCCCTTGATTTGGAATGCAATTCATAATGACATCAAACAATCCAATTCGATAAAGCACTTTAAAAATCAATACAAACGGTATTTAATTTCAGATTATAAATGAATATCTGGAGCATTGTGGTGTGTTGTGTATAACGTAATGTTTCTTGCGTGTTCCTCATCATATCGCGCTTCGTAGCACCCTCCTTTGCTATTTCTTCTGAGTGGTCCTTCTTGTTGTCGTTGCTTTCTATGGTGAGGAGCACTAAAGAATTATTTTTGTCCCCGCCGAACGAAGTTCGGAAGGGGACTATAAAATGGGCTCCGTCCGTATGTCCGTATATATGTCCGTATGTATGTCCGTATGTCCGTGATAAAAATGTTAACCCTAGAACATTTGGGCATATTTTTTTTTCTGGATGAGCTAGAGTAGCCAAAATTTGGTATATTGTAGGAGGGGAAAACCCCTACTCACCATGTAATTCATTTCCCCAGGGTCTTCCCCTGGGTCTGTCAGGGGGTAGGGGAAAAAGGTCAAGGGAAAAAGGTCAATATTGCACAGAAAATGTCAACATTTGGCCATATTATGTATGATTTATCTGGAGTTCCGTATGGGCTACGATGATGTAACTTGGTGTTAAGAAGGCGGTTGATGAGTTCTCGACCTGATTAGATTTTGGGTGTAAAATATGCTAATTAGGTATCTAATTTGCATAATTTATGCAAATTTTCCCGCAAGGCTTGTGTACAAGTTTTCTGGACTTCCGTAAGGCGTATAATGATGTAACTTGGTGGAAAGAAGCGGGCTGAGGAGTTCTTGACCTGATTAGATTTTGGGCGTATTTCGGGCAAATTAAATATGCAAATGAGCTAATTAATATGCAAAAATCAGTGTAATTGCTAGGTGGGGTAGTCAAAGTATACCACAACAAAGGTATTAACATATGTAGTACCCATGTTTTCATTGAAAGGTTTTTTTAGTTCTGGTTGCAGCACGTGGATCAGTCTTTTGGGTTGCCAGCCTGTTTACATTGCTTGGAAAATGTGACAATGTGTAAAATTCAGTGTTTCGCCCCTTTCCAGACCCCGTACAGGGCCCAAATTTAAAATGTGGTCACATGATTTTTTCAAAAATAGTGTTGCCAAATTGAATAAATTATCATATTTTTACTAAATTTAGTGAATTTTAAGGGATTTTTGCCAGATTAATTTTAAGGTTTCTCGAGTCATTTTACCAAAGGTAACCATTTTTGGGATTCGTATTGTAGACTTCATACATTGCAGATGTTAGTGATCGCGACATTCGGCGGGGACATATTTTACGCATCGCGTAAATCCGAGTTCGCCTTGTTGTCTTAATTATGTTAACAAAGGAGCAGTCCTCTCTGGCCTATTTGGTCTTTTGACTGTTCGGCCATAATTTGTCTTTTGTTCTGAGTATTTTGTTGCATTTGTATGGTAGTTTTGTTGTTATTTTTATGTTTATGTAGATATTATGGAAATAAAAACTCTTGAATCTGAAGCACCTTTTTAGTAGTCCTTATTCAGCACAATTTGCACGCGATAAGTGTATTGCTCATTTGATATGTTTTCTTCCCTAGAGTATGCTAACTACATCGGACAAAATACACTTGATAATACAATAAATTACAAGCACTGTGGACGATCAGCACAATCGCCATCTTTAAATGGAATCTCTCGCAAGAAATCTCTCGCATTTCGTTCTTAAAAATAATATAGTTCTTGCTTGAAATTAGCAGACCGATGATTGTCCTGATTGTACAACATACTGGCTGACCCACACATGGTTTTGTGACAACGTATACGTAATGGCTGAAAAAGTTCAAAAGAGGATGGCAAACGACCGGAAAACTCGGAGACTTGTTCAACAAAGACCAAGGTTCGGCAGTACGGACCATGTACATCCACAGTAAGTACATTACATCGCCCAGTACTGGCAAAATAAATCGGGTAGCTCTTAACCTAAAACAGCAATAGTAGTATGAATGCATCATCTTCCGCCACAACAAACAAAACGGGTAGCACCGACGATTCTTCTTCTTGCGTTTATGAGATTTTCGCCCGAAATTATGCTCCAGAAGCTATAGAAGAATATAGTCCCGGACCATATGAGCCTCATATGGCCCTAGAGCATAAATAATCTGGAGAAATATTCTAAGTCAAACTGGGGGTTCAAGATTATCAACCTCCTCGTGGTGAACCCCGGTAACTGATCTTTTCAGGCGAATGATAATCAACTGAGGCTACGCTAACATATGTTGTCTTTTTAATTCAATGTCTTTTTTAATTCACT